>QHKN01000073.1:0-136141 GCA_004366955.1 Fusarium humuli | reverse complement strand
CTACGGCCACGACTCCAAGGGTGACAACAAGGGTGACTACTCCAAGGACGGTGACTACTCTAAGGACGGTCACAAGTCTGGCTCTGAGGAGGGGTGCTGTGTTCAGTGCACCACTGTCTACGACGAGTGCTGCTCCATTGACGGCCACGACATCGAGACCTGCAAGAGCGAGTACACTGTCTGCCTTGGTTACAACCCCTTCGATGTTACCCCCTACGTCAAGCCCACTGTCTGCAAGCACGGAGACAACTACGGATCTGACTCCAAGGGTAACAACAAGGGTGACTACTCCAAGGACGGTGACTACTCCAAGGACGGTGACTACTCCAAGACTGGCGGTGACTCCAAGGGTAACAACAAGGGCGATGAGGAGTGCGCTGTTTCTTGCACCACTGTCTACAAGGCTTGCTGCGACGTTTCCGGTGCTATCATCGAGACTTGCAAGGAGGCTTACACTGTCTGCCTCGGCTACAACCCCTTCGACTCTCACCCTTACGCCGAGCCCACTGTCTGCAAGCACGGCAAGCCCTCTGACGATGAGGTTGTCATCGTCTCTGGTGGTGAGCGTGTCCGCCCGGTCCTGGCTCTCCTTGCCATCGGTGCCTTCGCTCTGCTCTGTTAGTACACCCCCAATCTCAAATCTTAACTCTCCCACTAATAAGTCTACAGAAATGCATTGTGTCTAGCTACTAGCGCACGCGCACTTTTCGCTTCGACCTTCTATTACCACTCCGTTGCTCTTGGGGCTGTCCGCGACTTTCTCTTCTTACTTTCTCAGTGGGCTGTCTGTTCTGGGCCGTGGAGGTTTAATACTATTATCATTTCATGATCTCATGTTTTATGGATGTTTTCGCCGGGTTATCTCTTGGCATAAAATAGTTCACGATAGACACGTATGTAATATCGACGACTGGATGGAGATTCTCTGGATGATGGGGGTTTTGGGGGGGACTTTGGGGGACTAGTGCATGTATTCCATAGTCCGTTCTAGACTCTGTTTCCAGAGGTCAATTTACTTCTCTGTCAACTACTTGATTCGTTCAACAATGACGTGACATTTGTTTCCTTTTAATTGCTAATGGAGATCCTCGGTCTATATCTTATGATTCAGAGTTTGTTAAATGTAACTTTAACGTTCAGCAAAGTCGCAGGTCAGTTCTGGGTTTTGGCTTTTGATCAACGTACCTGGCCTTAATTTCCAGCGGCCCTGTAAGAAACAGTGGAGGAATTACGGCATTTGGAGGAGCATGAAACTTGTGTACCCCGGATTCACTGATGTGCATACGGAAAAGATTAATCCATCGAATGAAACGTCGCGTGCATGTTCTGGACCTGACATCAAATCGATCGATATAGGCCTGCTATGCTTATTTGAGTTACTCGTTCTGTGGAAACGGCAGATGACTTGAAACGGCTGAAACCAACAGCGGAGGTTTACCTTCCGGGGTAACAGGCTAAGCTCAACACTAACAGACCATAGACCCTTGCTGGAAGAGCTCGTATTTTCAGAGACCAGGTTAATTCCACCAATCATTTGGACAATACAACAGTAAAGTTAAGGTTTAAGGCTGCAATGAATTTACATGAAGCGATTCAAACATCAGGGGGCTTGGTGGATATATAAGTGCCGCCCTGCTAGATATTCCCTATTGTCACCTTGGACTCACCATTGGCTTGTCTCAATCGTCCTTGATACGCACATCACCATGAAGCTTCTCGCAACATTGAACTTCGTCGCTGCGGCACTGGCTGCTAGTCGAACAACTGCGCCCGCCGGATGTATCACCGCCAAGAAGGGCGGCCAATTCGGTACCATCCAGTCTGCTGTCAACTCTCTTTCCACCACTGCGACCGGAACTCAATGCATCTTCATCGACCAAGGCACCTACAATGAGCAGGTCCTTGTTCCTGCTCGCAAGGCCCAGCTGACAGTGTACGGGTACACCACCGATACGAGTGGCTACGCTGGCAACAAAGTCACCATCACCGAGCGAAAGAGCCAGGCTGATGGCCTTAACAATGATGGAAGTGCCACGCTTCGTGTCAAGGCTGCCAACTTTAAGCTTTACAACGTCAACGTTGCGAACACTTATGGAAAGGGCAGCCAGGCTGTCGCTCTAAGTGCCTACGCCGACAGCGGTTACTAGTAAGTTGTTTAAGGCCGGTGCTGAGGGGTATTGCTAATTACTTTGCAGTGGTGTTGCCCTCACCGGATTCCAAGACACCCTCCTCGCCAACGAGGGATACCAGCTGTACTCCAAGTGCATGATCGCCGGTGCTACCGACTTCATCTTCGGCCAGCGCGCTTCTGTCTGGTTCGAGAAGACCGACCTTCGTGTGCTCTCTGCCTCTGTGGGCTACATCACCGGTAAGTCTATTCCAGGCCCCAATTTCCCCGTGTCTTTACTAACGAGCAGCAGCCAACGGCCGTGACTCCGACTCTAACATGTCCAACTACGTCTTCAACAACTGCAACATCGCCGCTGCCGCCGGTAACAACGTTGCCAACGGTGCCTACTACCTCGGTCGACCCTGGAGAGAATATGCCCGCGTCACCTTCCAGAAGACCAGCATGAGCGCTGTCATTCACCCCGCCGGATGGTCCATCTGGAACAAGGGCGAGGAGAACACTGGACATGTCCAGTTCAATGAGTTTGGCAACACTGGTGCTGGCTCTACTGGTCAGCGTGCCTCGTTCTCCAAGAAGCTTGGCTCTGCTGTGTCTATCTCGTCTGTTTTGACTGGTAGCTACACTTCTAAGGGCTTCTACGATGGCTCGTACATGTAGACTGGGCGAAGGAGTGACGCTGTGATTGATCTGTGTCAATAGGATGCTATTCGATGTATATATTGAAGCCAATTAAATATCCCTATTTTTAACATTTCCGTCCGTCGGCGACAGATGAATGGTGATCTTATGTTGGGCCATTGTCCGCTATGGAGGCTTTAGTGCACCTGTCAGGTCGCCCTAGCAGCAGCAGCCAATGCTCTATTAATTTGTATGAAACCCAGAAGTCATGCGACAGTAATATGGACCAACTAATTGACTTCATGACAAGATCAAGGTGCACAAAAGTGTCTCTTCTCTACAGGCCCACTTGGCTGTTCCACCAACATCTCCAACTCGGGTCAACTGTAACCGACGGCTAGCTCAATCGGCAAACGACCTGATGACTTCTTCTCTCCAAACAATGGATGGGGTCTTCCCCAGTTTAATTATTGTTAGGTTGGTATAAAGGATGGCACTCGACGGTCTACGTTAGTCAATTAAATTCTCTGTTCTTCTTGCAACCTTTGGACCTCCGTTATCATGTCTTTGCAGGTAACTGACGTGCGCTTCGAGCACTACCGCGACCCCAATACAGTGGGTGTCCATGAGACCAACCCACGCATCTCATGGCGTCTCCAAAACGCTCCTCCCAAATTTCAACAGGAAGCCTACGAAATCCGAATCACCGACCAAGAAAAACAGAATACTTCCACCGTCCGCATCGAATCCTCCGACTCATATTTGGTCGCTTTGCCAGAGATTGAGCCTTTCAAGTCGCGCCAACGATACGCTGTGTCTGTCAGGGTGCGGGGCACAGGACACCCTGACTTCACTGAGTGGAGTGCGGATGCCTCGCTAGAGACAGGCCTCTTACAGCGGGGTGACTGGCAGGCCAAGTTCGTCTCAGCGCCTTGGGCAAACAAGGGCAACGATAAGCCGAAACCAGAAGACCTTTTCCGCAAAACCTTCTCACTTCAACAGAAAGTCGAGACAGCGAGATTGTACATTACCGCTCAAGGCGTGTATGAAGCTGAGATCAATGGACGTCGCGTCGGCGACTATTTCTTAGCGCCTGGGTGGACTTGCTACGACGACCGATTGAACTATCAGACATACGATGTCACCGAGCACATCAACGGAACGGACCAGCAGCATTGTCTGGGTGTTCGTTTGGCTGAAGGGTGGTTCACCGGTCGATTGAGCTTTGAGGGAGGTCGGAGGAATGTGTATGGCGATCGAACAAGCTTACTCGCGCAGCTCGAGTTACGCTTCGCTGATGGCTCTGTCCAGACCATCCTGTCAGGTGATGACTGGACCGTGGCTCAGGGCCCGATCCGTCAAGTGGAGCTCTACGATGGAGAGAAGTATGATGCTACGGCCGAGTTACCGGGTTGGTCCTCTGCAGGCGATATCACTGGGCAATGGGAGAAAGCTGAAGAGCTGCCTTTCATACCTGAGAGCATTGATCTGGTGCCAGCTCTTGCCGAGCCTGTCCGTCGCATCGAGACAGTCCAACCTGTTAACAAAATCACAACCCCATCTGGAAAGACCATCATCGACTTCGGTCAGAACCTCGTAGGATATGTCCGCATCAAGCGCGTTCAAGGGCAACGTGGACACAAGGTCACACTGCGACACGCAGAGGTTCTCGAAGGCGGAGAGCTAGGCACAAGACCCCTTCGCCTGTGCGACGCTACAGATATTTATACACTACGAGGCGACGCAGAACCTGAGACTTATGAACCAAGGTTCACCTACCATGGCTTCCGCTACGTCCGGGTTGAGAATTGGCCATCCTCAGACGATGTTTCACAGGTTCTTGAGGCTGTCGTCTGCCACACCGACATGGAAGAGCAAGGAAAATTCGCATGCTCAAACGACAAACTTAACCAGTTATTTAGCAACGTCCGCTGGAGCATGAGAGACAACTTCCTCTCAATCCCCACAGACTGCCCTCAACGCGACGAGCGTCTCGGATGGACCGGTGACCTGGCATTGTTTGCACCAACAGCAACCTTCATCTACGGCTGTTATCCCATCCTGAAAGATTGGCTCAAGGGTGTGTGGTATGACCAACAGCAGCGAGACGGCATCCCGCCGATGGTCTCGCCTAATATTTTGGACAAGTGCAAGATTTGGGGTCCTATTTGGCCTTGCGCGATCTGGCACGATGTTGTGGTTCTGGCGCCTTGGGCTTTGTACCAGGAAACAGCCGATAAATCTATCCTGGCTGAACAATTTCAGTCAATGGAGACTTGGCTGAGAGTCATCCCGAAGAACAAAGATCGGTGCACTCATTTATGGGACTTTAACGCCGATCAACTTGCGGTAAGTGCACACCGAACAGAGAACTGACATTTGCTGACTTTTTAGGACTGGCTTGATCCAAGCGCGCCTCCTGAAGATGCTGCGAAAGCTACAACAGATCCACCATTAGTCGCCAACGCATTTCTTATCCACTGTCTCGATATAATGGCAAACGTTTGCGATATTCTTGACAAGACGGATGCAAGCGCCAATTACAAGACGTGGGCGAAGAACGCACGCGCCGAATTTACACAAGAATATGTCTCCCCAAGTGGTCGGCTGGTATCAGACACCCAGACTGCATACTCTCTCGCCATTTGCTTCAACCTACTCAGCGAAGAACAACTTCCTCGTGCTGGGTCTCAACTAGCATCTGTCGTTCGACGGAACGGATTCCGCATAGGCACAGGCTTTGCAGGTACACCGTACGTGTGCGAGGCCCTTGTCCGCACAGGCCACAGCAATGTCGCCTACTCAATGCTTCTAAATGAGCAATGCCCGTCTTGGCTATACGCTATTTCCATGGGTGGCACAACAACATGGGAGCGATGGGACAGTATGCTTCCCGACGGATCAATTAATCCCGGTGAGATGACTAGCTTTAATCACTACGCTTATGGAGCCGTGACAAAGTTCATGGTTGAGAGACTCGCTGGGCTCCAGCAGGTTGAACCTGGATGGAAGAAGTCTAGAATGCAGCCTGAGATCGTGGGTGATTTTACGTGGGCTTCTGCATCACATCTTACGCCTTATGGTATGGTGTCGAGTTCTTGGAAGATTGAGGAGGGTAAGGCAGGGGCAAAGGTGTTGTATGTGGACGTTGAGGTACCAGCCAGTACGACAATGGAGGTGATCCTGCCCGAGGGTGAGGGAACCAAGGTTGAGACTGCTGGGTCGGGCAAGTGGTCCTTCAAGACAGAGTATAAAAGGGAAATTGAGTGGCCTGTGAAGGAGATCAAGTTTATTCTAAACACTATTTTTGAAGAGGCTGAGAGAGCTGCAAAAGACGGTGCTTCAGCATGAGGCTCTTAAGCAAGAGAAATGTAAATAGTTTAGTATACAATTAGAGATTAAAGTAGACTCAATGGATCCTTGCATGAAGCCATGATAATTCCAGACTCTTAGAACATCACGTTCGCTGCGTGGCACCAGATATTTCCCCCCTCCTCTGAGTTCGTGTTCTGACTATTGAACGCCATCGGTATGATGTGCTCCGTTGTCTCGGTCCATCGAGATGCGAAGATCGTGACCCATGACAAGACCTTTCAGCCCTTGAGTCATGAAATGCCACTTCTCTTCTAATGCCTCGTTATACCCCAGACTAATTCACAGTTCGGTGCATCAAGTCCCGAGTAGCTGGGTCTGTTGGATCATTAAAGTGATGCATGATGGGTCTGGGTTGCATCGGAAATAGTTCGCCGTCGATACTACCAATAGGAAAACTCCAAAGCCGTAGCCTCGAAAAATTCGCTCCGGCTTTGCATATCTCTTATTGGTCGCTGGTTTTCTACTCCGACGCTAGCATCATGTTCTCCGGCCAGACCGGCCTTCCCCAGGTTCCATTTGCGGGGCCCCAGAGGGGAGAAATTGAGCGATTAGGTTGGCCGTGTCATGCGGAGAGATGGTACGATGCTATTCGTACCTATTTTGCCTTCTTGAATCCTTCTATAAACAGAGAGAGATCTGCTCTCCATCTTCCTTCTCCATTCTGTCTCCACAGCAGTCAATTCTTCTTATCTATCATCAACTCAATTGCTTCCTTTGCTGCGGCTATCCTCATACTGAATCATGGAGAAGCCAGAAGCAGCCGCTCACCTCGAGCAGTCCGATTCCAGACCCAGCATCTCACCCAATCACACCCGCGGCCATGCCATCCAACATCAAGAACATAACCGAACATACCTCGAAACCCTCCGCAAAGATCCATGGCTGCTGCTATGGATTGGCGTCATGCTTTGGACTCTAATCGTTCGTGGCTTCGAAAACCAATCCTCCGGCTCTGTCATCAGCATCCCCGTGTTCAAGAGACGATTCGGCGAGCCCAACGAGAAAGGCGAATACTTTATCGAGACAAGCTGGCAATCTGCACTTAGTGGTGGTTCCAACGCCGCTGCTATCTTTGGTGCCTGGGCTTCGTCCTATGCTGCTGACATCATTGGCTTCAAGCCTGTTATTCTGGCGGCTGCGGCTATCAACATTGGGTCTGTTGGAGTTGAGTTTGCCTCTACGTCTATCCAGATGTTCTTTGCTGGAAAGATGGTCAACTTCATTGCCATCGGAGCCTTTCAGAACCTCTGCACGGCGTATGTTGCTGACGTCTCGCCACTGGCTATTCGCTCTACCGCCATCGGTTTCTGTAACCTTGCGCAGTGCATTGGTCCCTTCGTCTCGGCCATCATGTCCAACTTTAGTTCGCAGTGGGATAGCAACTGGTCCTGGCAGTCGCTGATTGTCGCGCAATGGGGCTTTGCAGCAGTTGCCCTGGTTGGTCAAGTCTCCATGCCCGAGTCGCCTGTCTTCCTTGTCCGCAAGGGTAAGATGGAGAAGGCTCGACGTGCCCTTGAGCGCATGTACACAGACCCCGAGGATGCTTCTGGCCATCTCGAGCGTATCCAGTTGACATTGGAAGAGGCAGACTCGCAGAACCTTGGTTCCTACATGGATTGTTTCCGAGGAATCAACCTACGAAGAACTCTCATCGCCATTATGGTCTTCCTGTCTGAACCCGTGTCTGGTCTGGGCTTTGTCTCCAACTATGGTGCTCTCATGTACCAGTATCTCGGCATCAGTGATAAGAAGTCTTTCGAGATCCAGGTCGGTGCTCAAATTCTCTCAATGTCCGGTGCAACCATTGCTTTCCTCGTCGGCGACTTCTGGGGCCGTCGACCTATGTACATCATCGGATGCATTGCCCTATCCTTCCTCCTCATCTGCATGGGTATTTCCGGATCCGTCGATACAACCGCCGCCATCACAGCCTCTGTTGGATTTTACACGATGTACAACTTCTTCTACAACGTTGGTGTTGGTTCAACTGTGTACACACTCGCCGGTGAAGTTCCCACCTCTGCCCTACGAACCAAGACAATTGCCATCTCCATCTCCATTTCTTCGGCCGTCAATACCTTTTGGGCCTTTGTTGCGCCTTACATCTTCAACCCCGAGTATGCCAACTTGAAGGCAAAGATTGGATTCATCTTTGGAGCGTTCATGGTTATATTCGCCGTCATGGCATACTTCTGGGTACCAGAAACTCGCATGAGGAGTTACGAGGAGTTGGATGAGCTGTTCCAGAACAAGGTTCCTGCTCCCCAATTCCGAAAGACAGTGACCTTGGCTGAACGCCGTGCTGAGGAAGCGTACGCGATTGAGAATGGAAGGAAGGATAAGATTCGTGAGGTTTAGAACATTGGCAGCATACTATTCGCGAACAAGACTTATTTATTGAGAATAATCACTCCCTTCACTTGCTTAAGATCATTAAATTTGAAGTTCTCCGCTACATCTAGAGCATCATCACTGTGATCCGTAAATGAGATATTTCTCAACTTTACCCAAAGATAAATGGCCGTTTTGCTTAATCTCTTGGTCGCTTTCTCTCCTCTACTAACACAGAAACCAGGCTGATACGGCCATCACAGCCACGGTTAGTCATATAACTGCTTTCTCCATTTTGTTCTGTTGCTGGCGCTCAAAGAGACATGTCCGTCCAAGTCGTTTGGACCGCTATGGCTTATTTTACAGTACAATATACACCACGAAATATTTAATTCAAGAAATATTCCTCTCCAGATCGTCGCTCAGATTTACCACTGTATGTCCTCAATCATAGCCTGAGTAATAAGTCCTCGCTCAATATGATCATCTCCAAACGAAGGAATGGCATGTGGGCTTGGCCAACTGTCATCTGCCTTCTCTTCAAGTGTCAGCGCATGAGCAATGAGAAATTTGACCATCCACTTGTCGAATCTGTATGACTCTGCGTTAATCGATTTGACACAACTCTTCTGGAAGACTACAAGGCGATTGATCTATGTCACGTTAGTACCAACAGGAGCTGACAGAAACACACTTCTTACCATCCTCTCCACGCTTGGCCAATAGCTTCGTAGCTGCACTAAAGACTCTAGATTCGATGCCAGCCGGGTTCGCGAGTCCTCTAGTTCATAGGGTTCCCCGAAAAGAAATGTGTGAAGCAGAACGGACGAGGATACAATCGTAACGTGACCGACAATGTTGTATACCGCTTCAGCTCCAGTGACCTCTCGGGACGCTTTCAGCACGTCACAGACTATGGCAGCATGTGCTTTACAAGAGTCTGAGTACTTTTTCCCGTTCTTTGTATGTGGTCGGCGGCGGTCCAAGCAGTGGTAGTACAGTAATGTGTAGTAGTGATGGTAACCGAGATGGAAGGCGACAAAGACACGACCCAAACCACGTTCCACAAATGTCGCTAGGTTTTCCCGAGAGAACTTGAGGTTTGGACCTAAAACCTGCTCGAATGCGCCAAGTTTATGTTCAAGACGTTGAACGGCGTCATCGATTAGAGCTTCATTCCACTCGGCCGAATCAGCAAGACTCTGCTGAAAATTCTGTATCTCGGTGTATATTTCAACAGTATTGACCATGTGGCCCCATAGACCAGACCTCCACTGGAAGTCGGGGATGTCGGAATCTCCCGGTTTCATGTTGTAGAAGACATACTCGTCCATCGGCGCTCTAGGATGGTTGGCCTGTTGTCTAAACTGGCGTGAGACATTGGATCCGCTGCTGGCCCAAGTGTCAATTATAAAACATGTCCAGTATATGCGTCTTTTAACTTCGCGTGTTGGTCCGTCATCTTCTTCATTGCAGACTCCAAGATTCAAGAGCTGGGTCATTCGACTAGCAAGACCTGGCGAAACCATCAGTTATGGAGTCCAACCTGAGTGGATGAAAGACATATATACCGAAATACAATGATTCAACATCTGCATTGCCTTCGCCGAAGAAGTTATTGCCGATCAAGATACAAGCTTGGATATTCTCAAGACAAATGTTCTCGAGGTCTTCCTTCAACGCTGCACAGGCCTTGGTGCGATATATTGACCCACGAGCGACTATGTCAGGTTGCGTGGCGAATCTGAACCTGGGTTAGACCTGATTTGATTGCAAGACTATGAGACTCTTTATTACCTTGCCGACAGACCCATCATCGCGAGTAAAACAGGCTGAGATACGGTGCCCTCCACGACACGTGCTTTGAATGTAGGTTCGTGAAAGAGACTGTGAGGCGAATCATGCATAAAACGAAAATATAAATCGACCAGGTACATTGGCTCATCCATCATATCGGATGATGGGCTCTGGATGCTTGATGACTTCGGTATTTGTGTGCTCTTTGCAGCTGCTGAGCATTGTAGCCCTCGCTGCACGCACGGCAAACAAGCCTCGTCCACTGTTCGGTCGCATCTCCTCTTCCCCACCCTGCAGTTCAGACATGCCGTTGAAGGCCTCATTTGTGTTGGTGTGATGGCTTGTCGGCTAGGAAGACGGGGAAGTTGACAGTTCTTTCCATTACCGAGTGTGTACAAGGTTGCTGTTCGCGAATCTGTGGTGGAACATAAAATGTAGATTCCGCCCGGCCTGCGCTGTTTCCTGCTTCGCCTGAGAGTTAAGTAGTCGCCGCTTAACCTGAGTCAGTGGGGAGCTCACCCTCAAATGCGTTCAGTGGGTCGGGCTGGCGGTGCCACTAAAGTTCCGGGCTATACCTCCAATGACCCAAATTCAGAAGAAAGACATTTGACAGTGCACTTTTATTACACACCGAAATGAATGTAGGGTACCCAAAGGGCCCGTTGAACCTCCTCATCATCGCACGCAACTATATCTCTCCAATAATGGGCTTCAACCTCTGCCTTATCTAACACCAGACCCCTGTCCGAGTCTGTGACTGGCGATATCTGGTTAGCCCCAGCCGACAGTCCAAGCCAACGGTCCCGTAGTGCGCGAGTGGCCATATGGAGCCCATAACATACCGATTCGTCAGTCATACCTTGATCTCGCATCCCTTCATAAGTGTACTTTGCAATGTCTACACAATACCCATCATCTACCTCCCAGAGTGTGCCAATTACATGTCGAAACCCTGCCATCTGGAATGCACTAATCAGATGGATGCCTTCATCCATAAACTTGTCGTCTTTGATCTGACCAGTACCGCAAGCTGAAAGGTAAGCAAGAAATGGGGGGCGATCTTGAAGCTTCATTTCCATGAGTTCTCCCACTGTTAGTGGGCCGTCTTCCAATATCAAGCGGCTATTGGATGGTTTTTCTCTGTCTATATGGCCATGACCGGCAAAGTGAAATACACTACAGTCCCGTAACAGCGACCTGATATCGCTCTTGCGATGTCCAAGTACAGTCGGCTCTACTGCCATCGACTGCATAAGGTCCCGTAAGACGGCTATTTCTTGGCTTGCAAAAGGGAGATAAGAACTTCCTGGCGTATGTCCCATGGCTAGAAGCAATGCCTGTCCCGAGACAGACTGTTGAGGCCTCTGACGACCGGAGATGATGGCCTTTATAGAGGAGCTATATGAGGACATGACCCTGTCTAGCACTGATTCACTGGACTGTCTGTAATGATATCCTGCTGCGTGGATGGGGAAGCGGCTCAGAGGGCCGGTAGGAACCCACCACACATGGGGCCAATGGCCGTTAGACGGAGATTGAGTGTATCCAAGGGCCTTTAGAACCGGGTTTGCAATAACGTCCCACAGCCACTCCAGAGTCTTTGGGCTATCCAAGGCAGCTGTCTCCGTCTTGAGCTGGATTTCGCTCATATTGAGTAGGGGTAGATACAACGACCGGATTTGATGCTGTTCTACCAGGATTGCATCGCAGCGGAAGTTGCTGACATTAATGGCGATGATAGGTCCGAATCCTGCGGCTACCCGCATTTCTTCTTCCGATGAAGCGAGGAGGAAGTTTTCAAACCCCGGCTGTTTTCGAATGTGGACGATAAGCTTACCAAGTTGACTGCCAATATATGACTGCTCCTCAGGAGTTTTAGGTGAGGCATTGAGCCCGCCTCGGCTGTCTAAAGGAGAAGATATAATATGGAACACCTCATCTTGCATTGTCTGGGTAAGGCCTGAGGTGGTAGGAGCTTCCAGTTGCTTCTTCAGATGGATGAAATTCTCACTAAGCGCAGGATGAATGGCGTGAAGCTTAGCCACATCTGCAGCTAACTCATAGAACAACCCCGAGATAACACCACGCCCGATTTCGAGAAGTTGGAGGGCGTCGAAAGCGCGCCTTTTAGCAGTAAACACAATTGCTGCAGCATCCGAGGCTAGACCAGCGTCTTGAGAGAGAATGCTCTGTTTATGCACAGCTCCAAGTAACCGCGGAACGACAGATGGAAGTAAATGTACAGCAACTTGTGCCAATCTGTGTGCTTCCCCCCAAGCCTCCAGCTCAGTATGGAGGTAGAATAGAACTTTGGCAGCCACGAGACGATCCGGACTGGGTGATGGTGCATGGTTGAGAGCCTCTCGAAGTAACAGGATTGCTTTGTCAAGGTCGGAGCCGATAGAGGTTTCCTGGTGCCTGTCGATGTACACAACTGCAAGATCATTCAGCCGAGTTGCTCGACTTGTATGGTCTTTGGGTGTCTGCTCAAGAAATTTCTCAAACAGACAAATTGACTTATCAAGATCTTTTATAGAATCCTTCTTGAGATATCTCATGCGGTAGGCCGTTCCAAGACTGCTTATCCGAGATGCCTGATCGTGAAGACTTGCAGGACTACTCTCGATTGATTCTTCATAGAGCTGAATTGCCTTGTTCAAATCTATTTCGTTGCTAGTTGCATTGTATCGATCGTGGTATCCAGCTCCTAAGTCGTAGAGTCGAGATGCACGGTCAGGGTGACCCAACGACATTGCTTGAAGAGATTCTTGGAACAGGCCAATCGCAGTCTCTAAGTCTGTATTGTCATTCAGTTCCTGGTATCTGCGATAGTGTGCCATCCCAAGAGTACACAGACAAGATGACTGGTGCGAAGTATTATTAGATAGTATGTCTCGACATTCTGTCAGGTAGCGAATTTCAGTGTTGATATCTTCCACAGATCCCCTTTCTTGATATCGAGCCTGGTATGTAGCCGCAAGTTGATAAAGTCGCAGTCTGCGGTCAGGATGGTCCTTTGGTTTCATATCAACGCATTGCCGCAACATTTCGGTCGCCCTGTCCAAGTACGCAGCTTCCCTCGTTACAACATACTTTACATAAAAGCCAAGTCCAAGGTTGGCTTCTGGATTTTCTGGATATAGCTCCGAATACTTCGCTCTCAATTCCGTGAGGTGAGACATCGGGTCGGGAGGGTAGCATGGTTTGTCCAAGGCTTCTTGATATAGTTGGATCGCCTTTTCGAGATACAAGGTGGATCGTGTCCTTGTATACTGGTGGTAATATCCATCTCCTAGTCTGTCAATTAAAGATACCCAGTCATTGCTGTCTCTTGGAGTTTCACTGAGGACATTCTCGTATAGCTGAATTTCTGACTCCAAAGCTTCCATAGCACCTGTTCTTGCATATTTGGCGTAATACTCGCCTCGAGCAGGGGAGTCCTGGCTTACGCCTTCATTTGATGGACTACCCGACGTACTAGCACTTTCGTTCAGAGGTTTGTATCTATCGTGGTCGCCGTGTGTTGTCGTTGCAGTATCGTTGTCAAACATAGCGGTTCGTTGTAGCAAACCTCGCTGCGCAAAATGTCGTCTCTGTCATAGTGAGACGGCAAAGACCCTTCTCTGACAATTGAGGGTTAGGCAGCTATGATAGTAGTAAGCACGCCACAAATGAGGCTGTGCTCTGTCTAACCAGAGGGCAGATATCTGGTTTCCATTAAGATAACCCTCATACCGCCCGGCCTCAGCAACACGCAGCGGGGTAGTAAGCTGGCATCACCTAAGCATGTGTACCTAACGTTGTAGTCAGCCGCATCATTGCCACTCGTATATTCAAGACCAGAGTCCTTGATCAGTCATATCAATGATGAATATCGGGTCATTATCGCCTCCATCAGCAAACTCCGATAAGTAACGTCTATCGAAATTGACAGCGTGTAATGATCCAGTAGCTGACAAACCCATTTACTCTCATAAAAACTATCTTCGGTCAAATTCACAATATGACGGATTATCTCTGCTAACTTGGAACTATAACTTAAACAGAAGGTGGTGATCATGACAACTCTAGCCTCCGCCTTAACAAGACCAGACCCACTACGCCCAACCTCAACATCCGCCCTATCGAGACATATCACCAGCGACTCGAATTCTCTTAGTAAAAAGACATAACTAGACGTGGGAACTTCTGGGGTAATCATGCTAGCGAAAAGTTCGACATACTATTATATAATGGATATTCCATTCGAGCGTTTTTGACTCCACCATATTCGCCTTTCAACGACAACGCGTCCAGTAGTCGTATGTTCGGCACAGCATCGAGAGCGTTCGGATGTGAGTTACTAAATAGACTAGACATCCGAAATCGGACTGAAATGTATATAATAAAGTAAAGGGATCCTGTAGTCCCTGTGAACTTGTCCAGGATAGTGTCTGAACTTATATCCATTATGTACAACACAATGGACCACATCAAACCGGATCCTCAACCCGAGGCCGCCGAATCAGCCCCATCAACCAAATCCATCGAACAAAACCCCGAATCCGGAAATACAGAACTAGAAAGAGCCCTCCATGGCCGCCATCTTCAATTCATCGCCATAGGTGCCGCCGTAGGCACAGGTCTTTTCATCGGAACAGGAAACGCCCTTGCAAAAGCCGGTCCAGTTTCTCTCCTCATAGCCTTCATTTTTGTCGGAACACTGTTGTTCTCTGTTATGACAGCTCTCGGCGAAATGGCGGCGTACATTCCTGTCGCAGGTGCTTTTACCACATACGCGACGCGATTTCTTGACCCAACATTTGGGTTCGCAATGGGCTGGATTTATTGGTTTAGCTGGTCAATCACTTTCGCATTGGAATTGACAGCAGCTGGATTGATTATCCAATATTGGGAGAAAAGCCTGAATATTGGAATTTGGATCGCTGTCTTTTGGGTCCTTTTCACAGCCGCCAATTTCATGCCCGTTCGCTGGTTCGGAGAATTCGAGATGTGGTTTTCGAGTATCAAGGTCGTCACCATTGTCGGATTTATCATCTTCTCGATCTGCGTGAATGCAGGTGTTGGCGACCAAGGATACCTTGGATTTAAGTATTGGCGAGATCCGGGTGCCTTCAATGAGCATATCGTGGAAGGTGATATTGGACGCTTTGTTGGCTTCTGGTCCGTCTTGATCACCGCAGGCTTCAGCTATCAAGGTTCTGAGCTAGTAGCTATCGGTGCTGGCGAAACCAAGGATCCTCGAAAGACGATTCCTTCTGCGATGCGTTGGACCTTTTGGGGTGTCTTCTCTATCTTTATCGCGACGGTCTTTTTCCTTGGTCTCAATATTCCTTCAACAAACAAAGGGCTTCTGAGCGACGGTCACGACGCTTCAGCATCCCCTCTTGTTATCGTTGCTCAGTTGGCGGGAGTTCCCATTCTACCATCGATTCTCAACGCGGTCTTGTTGACGGCTGTTTTGACTGCTGCCAACTCAGACGTGTATTCAAGCAGTCGAATCCTCATCTCCCTTGCTGACTCGGGCCATGCACCAGCCTTTCTCAAGAAGACGAATCGGTTCGGAACACCATACAATGCTGTCGCTGTTTGCGCGGCCGTTGGATTCCTTTCGTTCCTCAATCTGTCAAATAGTGGTACAGTCGTATTCAACTGGTTCCTGAGTATTACCTCGGTTGCCGGTTTCATCGCCTGGGCCATCATCTCCCTTTGTCACATCCGATTCGTGAAAGCTCTTTCGCTTCAGGGAATATCACGGGCCAGCCTTCCATACGTCGCACCTTTCCAGCCATATCTTTCCTGGTATGGTCTCTTCTTCAGCTCGTTGATTATCATTACAAGCGGCTTTGAAGTGTTCATCGAATGGGATACTAGCAAGTTCTTTACAAACTATATCAGCTTGATCTTGTTCCTCGTCATGGTTGTTGGTCATAAGTTATTGTTCAAGACAAAGACGGTTCCATTGGATGAGATGGATATTATAACCGGTACCGAGATTTAGCTGGGGAAAGGTTGACAATTGGGTTGTGGCTTATTACTTTCCCAAATGGTACGCCTAAAAGTATAACTAGAGTTAGCCCCTTACCTTCAATTATTGATAATAGTTTTCATACGCTACGGCCCTTTTACGATATCTTTCTACGCATCATTAATTAGCCATCTATTCTTATCCCTTCTAATCATCCCTGTCCATTAGTTTTACGAGAGTGGAGATGTACATACGACATCACCAATGACGGAGGTTCATTCCAGCCGAGGAGCCGTGCTTATTCAGCATCTTGGCTCTAGAATCTTTCCCTCAGATCGGGCTTAGATCTGTTTGCTTCTTGACAACAAAGTCACAAACATCAAGAATCCTGCACGACAGGAGGCCTTTAGAATGTTTGGTGACACGTTCAGGAAGTCGAGGCTACAGAAACAACTTTTGCTGCTCAATGCAGTCGCCGGCTTTGTTTCTGCTGCTTCGGAAGCTTCGGGCTTGGATAGGTGTCCAGATTATGTCGCTAAGCACGGTGAGTTATATCGCGAATTCTTTGTCCACAAAATCTGATAAAATCTCGCAGCACCTTTAGTATGGCTTCACTCAGAGGATCGCTTCATGCCCAGTGATCTCGCAGCTCATGTTTCCAACACGATCCCCAAGTTGGATGAACAACCAATCAGCGGTCTTTCTTCAATTGAACTTGAGAATCTTGGATATCTCAATGAACACGGAGGTAATGCTGTTGCACTCACTTCCAAGGAGGATCCAATGACATATCCTAAGTGGATATTAGGCGAGGCACCAGATTCTAGTGGACGGATTCACGATTCTGTGCCTTGCGCTGTCATTCTGGTGGAAAAGAGCGAACTTGACGTAGATGCGTTCTACTTTTACTTCTATTCCTTTAATGAGGGACCGAATATCACACAGGTCCTAGAACCGATCAACCATCTTATTGGAGATGAGCATCTGGGTTCTGGAATGCACTTTGGCAACCATGTTGGAGACTGGTGAGTTCATCGTGGAGAGGTTCAGAATGAAGCTAACGAGGTTTTTTAAGGGAACATAACATGGTCAGGTTCCACAATGGCACTCCTGTGGGTGTGTACTATAGCCAGCATGTTGATGGCGTTGGCTTCAAGTGGGATGACAAAAGAATCAACGTAACTGATGGAAGAGTATGAGAATCACTTTTGTGTGGCATCAAAACATTGACTAATTGAAATACAGCCAATCTCATACAGTGGCCTCGGCTCTCATGCCAACTATCCAGCAGGAGGGTAAGTTCTTCCCATATGTTCCATGGCGTCTAATACTTACGTTTTTCAGACACCAACTTCACAACGCAGCAATGTTTGACTACTGTGACGAGGGCAAGATATGGGATCCCGTCCAGTCAGCGTACTTCTACCGCTTCAATCCAGACACCGTCACCATCACGCCAATTATCTCACCTCTTAAGCCATCCGAGACTGAGCCTGCCCAGAACCTAACATCCTGGTTTGATTTCACTGGTCACTGGGGTGACAAGAGGTATCCCGACTCTGATCCTCGTCAAGAAACCGTTCCTCACTTTGGCCTCAAGCGTTTCAACACCGGTCCCAATGGCCCACGCTTCAAGCATCTTGTCCGCAAGGGTCTTGTACGTGATCATGCCAGGAAGATGGGTTGGGAAGAATGGGGTGTAGGTATCTTTATGGCATGGTACCCTTGCTGTATTCGAGGCTGGAGGCTGTGGAGATCAGCAGGTATACTGGTTGTTATGGTTTCAGCGTTTGTACTTGCTGTCATCTTTGGAATCAGGAAGCTCAATAGTTGGAGGCAGAGGAAGGCTTACACAAAGCTTGGTGAGGAAGATGTAGCGATGAATGATTTGAGACGACAGGAGGAGTCGTTGATATCGTCTGACTCTGATAGTGACGATGAGGATGATTATAGAAGAGATAGATATGAGGCTATGATGAGAGGATAGATAGACTGGACTATAGACTATGAATTTCATCTCGCAATACCTATAGAATCGATCCAACAGTCGCATTGTTCAACTGCTCTGTAGCGGTCCATGCTCCTTGGAAAGTTACGAACCCCAGTTTTCTCTTGATGTCTCATTAGTCTTCATTTCCATGACGCTCCCATATCAGTTGCAAAGGAAGTAAATCATAAAAGCCCCCCTGGCATCCCTAAGATCTATGGGAGTACTCACTCCTGCCAGGTGGATACCTGTGCTCATGAGCCAAACAATTGCCTGGTTCCTGATTATGCAGTCTCGGCCACTTCCCACGGGAATTCCCTCCCTATTGCGGGCGATCACTGCCCGAAATACAAATGATATATCGTCAATCCAAAAGCCGGAGCAAGTAACGACAACTCAGCATTGGCGAGCGGCGCCAAGACAGCCTTGGTGGTGCAGAGAAGGCAATATTGAATGAATTTTAGGAGCTTGTACGGCTGGTCGTCCCTCTTGACAACCAAAGTCCCAAAAGACTCCAGGATGTCAATCCTTTTCGTTTGAATCAATCTCGATGAACGATATAAGGAACAAGCGAAAATGGATACTCGTATCTTCTTATCACAGACGCTGAACATATTGACGTCACCAGGCCGGTGGAAGGAATATGCCAAGAGTCTTGAGTATCTCGATGATGATAAAGACGTTTACTTGAGAGTTTTACGAGATCAAGGCGGCCGCCCGCGATAGGTTTTTCGCAGGGGATACTGTAGGGAAGAAATTATTAGACTTACTATGAACTTAGGAAGCGTTATGTTTTTGAGGAAACAAGTATAAAGAGGCACACGGGTCTTCCGGTTTTACGGTACACACCAGTCAGTCCTCATCACAAACAATCATCACCATCATAGTCTTTGCCACTCGGCAGTAAGACATCCCTCTCAACACTTGCAGCATCTTTGTGCTAACCTCTTACAAGCCAACCCATCCGCACCATGATCTTCGCCCAAGCTCTCAAAATCGCCTCCATGGCTCTCCTCTTCACCTCTGGGGTATCAGCCTGGGACGTCCAGTGCTTCAGCGAAGAGAACTGCAACGGCGACGCAGGAACCCTGACCTACGCGCCAGATGATGATATCTCCATGCGAACATTCTGTCTCAATGTCGAAGGCCGAAAGTCCTGCCGGTTCTCTGGCTATGGGTCCAATTGGCAGATTGTGGGCAACTCTGTCCAAGGCGAATGCGGTGGCTTCGATTATCGTGGTAGTTGCGCCACCGGAATGTCCTGTATCAACATCCAGCACCCATACGGCGAATACCCCGAGCGTGCTTCCGTTGGTCACGCTTCTTTGACCCAGTGCTGGACCGGTGGCCTCAAGAGGGATGAGCTTCCTTGGCAGGCGTAGATGATGAGTTGGAGACTATATACCGCAAGGGGCAAGGCACAGATAGCTATCTCGTATGGAATTTGTGATAGCCCCAAGGTATCAACTTCAATTTCGATCTATTAGTTAGTACCGCTTCAAAGTTACTCGAGCTCTATAGGTTCCTTAGCTCTAACTAGTAATTCTTCTATTGTCCGATTTACCGCTATAGTTCGGCAATCGACGCTTTCGCCGCCATTGATATCTTTTAGAACGCAAGTCCAGTTTCAGAAAGATTCAATTTATTTCTTGACCTTGTCAAGATCACGAGGACGTGCCATTGTGTTAGTGGCTTGATTTGCAGCATGTGATGTTGTTGGCGTCTCCAATTCCCGCTTCTTGTATGTGTAGTCCCGATTGGCGAATAGGAATCTTAGGAGTTAGGTACTAAGATCCACAAAGCTTCTTCAAATTCATGAGCCTCTTTAACTCCGGACTGTTCGTATCACTTGACATGGCTGACATGTAAAAGGGCGTTGAAATGCGGGGTTTTAGCGGTTGGATATCGTCGGCTCGGGCTTCTTAAACGAGGTAAGCCGACTTGAACGCGATAAGCCGCGGGCGATCTATGACAAGAACCCCGCATGACGGTGGGTTTTGGAGACTCTTATCAACGACTTCGGACTCTAGATTTGTTTCTTTCATCTTTCATCTACATATAATTACAGTATTTCTTATAGTAAGCACGAAATTCGATCTATATCTCTGTCTTAACTAATCATTTACTGCAGCATTATAGACTCAGTATTTACACAAAATGGCAGACTACAAAGCAACAGTATCGGCGGCCTTGCAACAACGGGACGTCGGCCTTTCCAGGGTTGAGCCGAAGCTGGAAGGTCTCCCAAAAGAGCTTCCTCTGAGCTCACAGGATCTCCCCAAAAGTGTTCTGACAGCACGAGAGATAGAGATTACTGAAAAATACTCTGCTATTCAGCTTCTAGAAATTCTTCGCAAGAGAGAAATCAGGGTGGAGGAGGTGACTCGTGCCTTCTTGAGGAGAGCTGCGTTAGCTCAGGCTGCTGTGAGTGCCCTTCGTCTGATGATTGGATGTGATACAAATGGCTGACAATGGTAGACCAACTGCTTGGTCACTCTCATGTGGGATGAGGCCATCGAGCGCGCAAGATATCTTGATTCACTACCTGAGCCTAAGGGCATGCTCTTTGGTCTACCAATCTCTACCAAGGAACACCATGGCATGGTGGGCGAGAAAGTCACGACTCACGCATCTTTCGTTGCATGGATCAACAAGGCGCACGGATCGAACCTTCTTTACGACAACTTATATGACGAAGGCTGTGTCTTCTACGTACGGACTACGCAACCTCAGACTATCATGCATCTAGAGACCATCAGTACCATCTATGGAACAACTGTTAACCCTTTCAACCGTGATTTAACGGCTGGTGGCAGTAGCGGTGGTGAAGGAGCCCTAATTGGACTCCGAGGAAGTATTCTGGTAAGCGAACTTCCTCGTTGATCAGAGCCTCATTCCTAACATCGCCAGGGCATTGGTGGTGATATTGGCGGTAGTGTTCGTTGTCCGGCAGCTCACAACGGAATCTACGCCTTCAAGTAAGTTCATTAAAGGCTAGAGTTACTAGATATTAATACAATCTTAGGCCGACTCTCAAGCGAATCTCAGTTATGGGCGCCCGATCAGTCATGGTTGGCAAAGAAACCATCTCGTCCACACCCGGCCCCATGACGACTGACCGCGAAACCCTCGAGCTTTTCATGAAAGTAGCCCTTGCATCCAAGCCATGGCTGATCGATCCTTCTCTCACCGCCAAGGAGTGGACGCCGTACAAATTCGACAGACCTCTGAAGATCGCCATCCAGTGGTGGGATGGTGTTGTGCAGCCTCATCCACCCATGACAAGGGCTTTGAAAGAAGTGGCAGAGGCCTGCCGTAAGGCTGGCCATGAAGTTGTCGACTGGGACTGTGAGCCTCTGGATCATAAAAAGGGCTGGGAGATTTTGTCAGCGTTGTACTGGCCTGATGGTGGTAAAGAAGCGCTGGATCTTATGGAAGCGGCTGGAGAGCCTGTTCTTCCGTTAACAAAGTTTATCATTCAGGAGCAGCCCAGTGTGAAGAACTTGAACATGCACGAGCTATGGGAGGTAAGTACTGTTCTACAAGTAGGGTTGGTAGTTTTCTGACTGGGTATCTAGCTTTGCACGAAGCGAGACGATTACCGTGCTGCGTACGCGCGAGCTTGGTCCTACACAAGCAAAGCAGACGGCCGAGAGGTCGATGTGATTCTATGCCCACCTTACTTCGGAGCTGCATCTCCCCATGAGCAATCTCGATACTGGGGATACACTGCTCACTGGAACCTTCTGGATTAGTAAGTCAACCCCACTTCGTAATCACCCACCTCGCTAACACCTTCACAGCCCAGCAGCAGTCTTCCCAGTAACAACAGTCGATCCTTTCAAGGACCCCAAGGACGTTAAGTATGTCCCAAAGAATGATGAGGACAAATTCGTATACGACCAGTACACCCCCGAGAAGTTTGCCGGTATGCCCATTTGCCTCCAGGTAGTTGGACGAAGACAGTATGATGAGAAGGTTCTTGCTGCGCTCAAGGAGATTGAGCGTGCCATGGGTAGAGAGTAACTGTCTTTGGTGCCACAAGAAGCTTCAGTAGAGATTTCAATGCCATAAACCCTTTTGGTAGAAGGTTGACTCGGGCTGGCTATTCTTGTACATATCTAGAAGATATCGTGGACATCGACTCCACATTATCACCCCAATGGGTTACTACGAGAAAGCCCGCTTTATGCGTGTCAGATCTAAAAGATGACATAAGATCAGCCTTACATCCACCGCATAACCAATCATATATGCTATGCGTTTGTTATCAGACTGGGAGGGATTCTTGCCTCTTTCCTTGATGAGGTAAATACTCCCGAAGGGCAGGGTTAAGCCCCAGTGAGTCCAACACCTTAAGATTGTTGGCCTTTGCAACTTCCAATCATCTCAGTCTAGAAGCGAAAAAGGCGGGCTGACCGGGATGGATAACATAAATCCTTGTTTGATATAGCCCGACCTCAGGGTGAAAGAAGGAATGGTCCCAAAAGCATAAGAGACGAAATAATTCGACCACTTCATACCAGCTTAGACTAACCCTTAGGCTACTTTATCATAGTAGCCTAAGCCATTAAGGACCATTCTTCTGTCATCCACCTTCCTGACAAATGCTGAGAGACCGGGCACCTATATAAAGGGTTCGTGTGAACCTGAATGTGCGCTGATTCCCTCCTCATCTACAGCAACCTGCATTTTTCTTGCCATAATATTTCCACAAACCTCTCATTGAATATGTCTGAACCAAGAACTATTCTGATAACGGGTTGCTCAGATGGCAGCCTTGGTTCTTCCTTGGCACTTGCTCTCAAAAACGAAGGGTGGCGAGTACTCGCAGCAAGCCGCAACGTCTCGAAGTTGAAGGTGGTTCAAGACGCCGGCATCGAGTATATACAAATGGACGTCAACTCCACTGAGTCAATCTCACATGCTGCAGAGAAGGTGAAGCAGCTCACTGGCGGTTCCCTTGATGCCCTGGTTAACAACGCCGGCACTGGATACAGCATGCCCGTTCTTGACGTCGACATAGACAAGGCTCATGATCTCTTCGAACTCAACGTTTTTTCCATTATCAGAGTAACCAAGATCTTTCTACCGCTATTGCGCAAGTCTTCTCGCGGCCCTTTGCTCATCAACCATACCTCTGCCGGCGGATTATTCGGCGCTGGTACTCCGTTCCAAGGCACTTATTCTGCTTCGAAAGCAGCAGCAATCAGCTTGACCGAGACTCTCAGACTTGAGCTTGCTCCCTTTGGCATTCGTGTCATTGACCTCCTCACTGGTGGTGTCAAGTCAACATTCTTTGTCAACGCTCCTCACGCAGTGTTACCGGAGGACTCGATATACAACCCCGCCAAAGAAGCGATCGAGTCATCTATGGCTGGTCATGAGCCGGGGCTTGTCAAGGCAGATATTACAACGTGGGCGAAGCAGGTTGCTAGTGACCTCAGTCAGCGCAAGGTGCCATATTTGATTTCCCGGGGTGGCACGGCGGGGACCGCGAGGTATCTTATTAGTAATTTGCCTACCGGTTTATGCGACAGCTTCGTGAAGCCAGCAGGAGGTATAGATGTTTTGGAGCGCAAATTGAACGAGCAAAAGAATGCTGTCAAGACTGATTGATCATATAAAGCTAGAATCTAAACGATCGAGTATAGTCCAATTGTTCGCCAGTAGTGTTTCCAAACTGTGGTCGCATATGCTCTAAGTACTCTTGATGGCTAGGATGGATATGATGGCTGAGTAGCTGGCGGCTCCGCCAAAAACGAGTGTCAGGTAATCTGTGATGCGTCCAGTTTGTTGGTAGTGGGTAAGGTGTCGCCACGTCCCATTCTTTCACCTCTTGGGCGTCTTCACTCCGGTACATAAAGCGGTCCAGACAGGCGATCTGGTCATGCAATACCTCGCTAGGCTGGTGAAGCGCCATGCCAAATATGACACAGGGCTTCACCTTGTAGTCCATGCGCCGGAGCGGTTCAACCTCTTCTATGAGATGCAGATCACGGTGCGCGAATCTCTGCCAAGGAAGGTATCTCATGGCACTCTTCCTATGGCACTCGTCGCTTATCTTTTTATTCATGTTCTGCGCGTCGTGTCTGAATGCCCTCTGCAAGTAGCCCAGAAGCCTTGGGTCGTCAAGTGGAACCGCAGCGGTGGCAGAGTCGACGCATGGGTACTTTTCGGGGTTATTGCCCATGCTGTAGGGGAGTAGTATCCATATAACACCAAATAGGAATGTTTTGATGTTGTGGCGTGGAACGGAGTTGAGCTGGCGAAGTATCCTGTTGACCCAGAACCCATCGGGTCTAAATTCATCATAAAACTGAAAAGACTTTGGTATCCCATGAGGCCAATCGGTGATTCTTGAGGATGGCATTATTGTGCGCATTGTGTTGTCGACGAACTTCAGTTTTCGTTTTAGCCAGCGGCCTTCATGAGTCTCAGTCTCATACATCAACAGCGACATTCGTGAGAGAACAACGGCCCGAGACTCATGACAAGCCCACAGTAAGCCGAACGGCTGGTAAGTTTGATAACGAGCATCGATTTTGATGCTGTCCTTGCTCTCATATGAGCCATTGTGTTTGAAATACCAGAGGTTGCACACGCTGTTCTGGTCTACCGGTCTGTTGGGGACGGCAGCCTCCCATATCATCAAGCGGATCTCGCAGGGAAGTTCGGAAAATCGGGTGAATGTTGATGGTTTCCACATCTCCGCCAACCACTTCACCATGTCCCTCCACTAGAGGAGCAAATCGTGGATCGGGCCGGTTGGTATCTCGGAACAGTCTAGAATCAACAAAGCTAGGGTAGCTATAAAGGCCGGGTTATGGAGGAATGAGAATGTGTACATTTTGGGCAAGAACTCAGTATCGAATAAGTGAAGAAGAAAGACGCAGACATTCCATGATTACATTTTTTATAGATTTATTATTTAAGTTTGAAGACTTTTATCATCCATGCATAGTTTAAACATAATGAGGTATACTTTGGGTATCACATCTGATACACTGAAAATCGAAACCCTCTTCTCTTAAACGCCAGGCTTGAAACTAAACTCCCATTGGCCTGAAGCCTATACTACATACAACATCTCAGCTACCACATGGTGGCTGTTGGGTTGCAAGAGATTTTTGTTTAAGCTTCTTGGTAACCCAAGTTACAAATTGCACCCAGCGCCAGGGTGTCGGAGATATTGGCAGCTGTACGCATAAGAGACGAAATAACCTAGTCACTTTATGCTAGGTACCTCTAGCTTAGACAACAACTTAGGCTACCTTATGTTAGAGCTCTAAGCCTTAGAGAATAATTATTATGTTGCCCACCTGATTGACTGAGAAAGATCACAAGAAAAGGTTTGTTTTGAACAAAGTGTATTAAAAAGTCATTACATGAAGCTAATCTCATCTTTAATCATTACTCATGGTAAATCGACAGAATGTCAGTCGAGTTATCGTACTCCACGCCACACTTCTCAGAGAAGCCAGTGAACTTGTCAACTCGGGCTTGGATGTACTCCTCGAAGCTGTCTCGGGTGCAGCTAGTGCCGGGACCATCCTCACAGGCGGGAAGAGGCTGAGGTGCACTGTTGACCAGGACGCGGTAGTACTCGCCATCCTCGTAGCCGTAGCTGCCGGTGCAGTTGAGTCGCTCGATGGCGATGTTGCTCAGGAAGGGAAGGATGTGAGAGCTCTTCCAAGCGCGGCGGTAGTTGATCTTGTTGAGAGGCATGGTGTCGTTGATCTGGGACTCGCTGCCGCCGGGCTCAGAGTTGTTGAAGAGACCCATGGCAACGAGGACCATTGGAGGCAATTCCCTATGTGTAAAGCTGACGTAGAGGTCCTCATCGGAGTTGTCGTTCATGATGAGGTCGGCGGTGGAGTTGAGCCAGGGCATACCAACATAACCAGAAACTTCGTTACCGTAGCCAGCATTGTAGTGGTAACGGACATCCTCAGCATACTCCCAGCCTAGCCAGTCATCGGGAGTGAAGAGCTCAAGGTTGCAGAAAGGAGACTTGCCACGGACGACGGTCTCGTATCCACAGAGCTGCTGCATACCGAAGATGTCGCTGACGGTGAAGTTGAAGTCGGAAGCGAGAGCGTTGAAGCGCTCGACGATGGGCTTGGCGTACTTCTCCTGGTACTCGGCAGACTCCTCGCTGCCAGTGGAGCCAGAGTAAGCAGGGCAAGCCTTGTAGGGGGTCAAGCTGTCGGCGCCAGACTCCTCGGACTCGTAGATCTGCTCAACCTTGATGGAAGTATCGTCGGCCTGGAGACCTCGGACGAAAGACTGGGCAGACTTAACAGTTCGCTCAGCGGTAGAGGTCCAGATCTTCTTGGGCTGCTTGAACTCGGGGTATCGGAACTCGAGGTCGACTCCCAAGCGAGTAGCCTCCAGACGACCGAGGTTGGTCAAGAGGGACACTTCAGCGTCGGAGATGGGAGCCTCCCAGTCGGCAAGGAAGTTTAGGTAAGGAACCTTGCTCCAGTCCACGCCAGTCTTGTTTCCGAGCTTCTCAATGAAAGGCTCAATGTACTCCTCGAAGTCGAAGTCGTTCGCGTAGATGGCAGCATGTCGCACCAAGTAAGCAGCACGCTCGGCCGTGCAGCCCTGGGGCGCATCAGGAGAAACGGGAGGATCTTGGGACTCGAAGTAAGGTGCGATTCCGGTAAGGTGATGAAGGGGGTTGAAGCTGTAGTCAGAGTTGAGAGAAGCTGCAGAAGCCAATGGCAGCAGGCTAACAAGAGCCTTGCTCAGAGGTGAAGTTTGACGAGGCATTGTGAGTGGATGGGAATGCACAAAGAGACGAGTCTGGACAGTAAACTCAAACTCAATTGACATCTACACAGCTACCTATTATATGTCGGCAGTCTATTTACTTTTTTGTTTCCCCTATGAGATCATTAGCCTCGATGTTGAAGAAAGTCCCATGTTGATAGTCCTGTCTTTGACGTCACAAGCATAAAACGATCCACGGCTAAACCTGTCTAGCCTGCGTTTGTTCCTTGCAGTTTGTCGATATGTTTCCCTCTGATTGGCCCCGGAGATTTGAGGCTCCATAATCAGCACGTTGGCGTGGCGCGTCAGCCGAGGCCGTATTATCCGAGCGTGTGGACTTGGCGGCTCCGAAATCAAGAAAACAGCAACAATGATATTCCTTTTTTTCCTCTATCATCTCGATCTAAGAGGATGCGTACTGGGGCTTCGTTCTTTGGCGAATGCCCAGAGAGTAGCGAGTCATATGTTTCATGTTTGGCTGGTAGATCTTGAGGCTCTGTCTCCTCTGCATCATACTTAATCTCTTTTACTTGCTCGAGCCTGAATGCCGAGAAAGCGAAGCCTTTTACGATCCACTGATTGTGTCACACCTTATCCCTACTTTCAGGCTTAAAAACCGGGCCATCATCGATTGAAGATTGAGTGTGGTTTAGTGCCATCGCCAATTCTTTCACTAACGCAATGGCACGCTACTGCATGATATTGTAACAGTCAATCGATCCTACAGAGCTTCTTTTTTTTTCTTCTTTTAAGTAGTGATAGTCAAGTTGGCAGTATCAGGGCGACTTATAACTACGATCTGGAGAAATAAGAGTAAGCCGATTGATATGTATGCCATGACGAGCCTGTGTATCATAACATGATCAGATGTGATAGATGCTACTTGCCCATCTGTTCTTGCGCAAACCGATCCCAATGCTTCTTATGGTCCGCATAGTTCACATGGTATGCTTCCATATATATCCCAGCAAACCACCTTTGAGAGCTATCTTCAATCTCACCCGTAATGTCAGTCCAGCCGCTTTCCATTCGGGACTGTACGCGCTTCACAACATCCAAACAGTGACCTGCCCACTTGCCATTGTACATATCCATAAAATACGCACGCATATGTGCAATCGTGGATTCACTGATTCGAGACCCATTTTTAAAGACAGCCTTTACCGTATCGCTTGGCCTTCCTGTAGGTACTGCTTTTAGGGGTTCGTCTCTCTCTTGCCAGTTGATGAGCCACATTAGCAAGATATCCAGAGTAAGCCAGTGATTTCCTGTCAGCGAAACAGTGGTTAACTCAGAGATCGTTAGATCGTTGACGAGTTCCATCCGTATGTATTGCTTGGTGGTCAGATTGCGAAGATACCATTGCCCTTCACAATCCAAGTCATGAAGGGCCAAGCATGACTTCAGCAGGTCGTGTAGACATTCGGGGATTCCACTCGATGTTAAGAGACGAACGATCTCTTCTCTTCGAGGACATTCAAACTCTAAGGGTGTCAAGGAAGAGTAGCTACGTGTCGCGCTTTTTCTCCACGCAGACCACGACCCGGTTGATTCATGGTGCATACAAGGATTTCGCTGATTCATCATGTCGCAGTGGACGCTGTGTTCTTCCATTGATTGATCCTTGACTTCATTGTACAGCCTGTAGATTGCTGGTGGAAGAGTCGTCTTTCGAAAACCAGTAAGGAAGATTGGTGTGTCCACCCATGAATACGAACGGCGATCGTGGTGGATAGTGGTCACTGCTCGAATCCAAAGTGTTTGGCTGCAAAGCCCAAGAGCAATGACATCGACAGGCTCTAGATACAGATTGATGTTTCTAATCAACTCTGACGGCAGGCTTTCCAATGGAGATTCTGCATCGGGGCGGTTAGGCTCCTTCAAAGCCTGGCCGAGCTGCACCAGGGCCTCATTGTGCGCATTGATGGAAGGCCTATGTAGTCGATGAAACGCGTCGAAGGACTTGTTGGCGATGCAGAACAGTTTCCGACTACTGAGGGCAGCATCACCGCCTTCAATCTGCTCTAGGAAAAGTTCAAGCCAGTCGTTTGTTTCCAGTGCTACCTGTTCTTTGCGCAACGGCGCCAAGATGGACATGGACCAAGACTCGACGCCGAGAAAGCCTTCACACATGATGTTAATCCTGTTCGCTTTTGGTGATATTTGGTAGACACAGCGTAAGCAGTCAGCTTTGGTGCGGAGAAGTCAAAGACATGTTGTGTGTGTTGGCGGCAAGGCGTAAGCAACAGCTGATTTTGGCTTGGCCCTACATGTGAGACATGGTGGCCTCGAGTACACTGCAATAGCCTATTGCGATGTTTTCGCGCGACCGGTAAAGCAAAAGTAATTAAGCTTTTTGACGGACAAGCTCATCGCAGATCGATGATGGCGATTGCTCTGCTAGGGCCGCCCAAGGGTGAATAGGGGGCTAGGTGGGTAACAGAATAAATGTTCTCTAAGGCTTAGGCTACAGAAATAAAGTAGCCTAAATACCAGCCTAAGCCGACATAAGGTGACCAGATTATTTCGTCTCTTATGCTTTCGGCGATCAATTCTTCTGACACCCTGCGGGGGGGTTACTTCATCCCTTCATAGCTAGCCAGCCAGTCATTTATTATAGCCATTGCATTTTGCACCCACCATTGGCATCCCGTTGCAGGTCGAATAGAACATACGCTTTACAGTTTCGGAGCTTTTGATCCAAATAAATGACATTCGTGCCATTGTCTGATTCAATTGCGGAGCACTTGAGTTTCTGTCCATTTTGTGGCTTGCCCGCGCCCGTTTTTATGTCGTCATCCCAATGGCGTAGTGTAGGGTAACACAGTACCGGAGTTGAAAGCGCGTGGAAGCCAACACAACACAGTTCACATTTGACGGAACTTGGTGAAGGTCTCTTAATCATTTGTTGGGGGGCTTACGCGGCATATTTAGGCGCGATTATAATCCTCAAAAATGGTGTGGGTGGAAATGAGGATGCAAATATTTATGCTAACCTGACGTGTTTAACAGTCTGCCTGTCCATTCTTTGATGCACCGGCGGTACAACATATTACACCTCCGTTGGGGCAGATAATCATAGCTAGTACTTAGATATTTGAGTAGTATCTTGCGATGATACCCATACGGTATCCGTTTTCGTCTATCAGGCTTCTGCTTAGGTAGCCAAGTATAGAGGTGTAAGATGTGCACCGCCGGAACATCAACGCGACACGGTGGTGTGATAATCTGGATACAAATGCAAATCAATTGGCATTCATAGCACAGGTCCTTTTTAAATCACCGTTCAGTGCTCTATACATAAAATTCATTGTAGGGCTGATTTGGTGGATAGACGTCGCTTGGCAAATCGTCTGTTCATCCCGTCCCATCTTGAATCCATTCTCCACTGATGTTTTTTGTGTCGGTTGCAGACTTGGCGATGCGACCGCAGTGCTGGCGTCAGCTTTTAGGGGAGTCATGCACTGTCAGGTTCTCCGCAGTCTGGAAACCTGCTGTGCCACTCGATAACCTTGGCAGAATGGGATTTTTGGATCCGTAATTGGGATTTGGAAGCACAACAATCAGGAACTGGCAATGTCCCCACGTGCAAAACTAGCAGATTCACTAAAAGTTGCTGATCACTGAAAATAAACAACTCATGAGATCAGTGGTTTCAGGACTTGATTGAAAGCCAAGCTAAGCCGGTAACTGCCAGCCACTGCCGTTTGCATTACAGTTAGGCAGTGTCAGAGGCAGTTTTTAGAGCATTGGTGGGGTCATAGATCAATTGTGGCGCAGTTAGCCAGCTTCAACAGAGTGTGCATTGACCAACTAAATTTGGCGACACCCACTAGAACACAGTAACTGGTCCTTGGACCTGGGCTAGAACCTTTTGGCGAGAAAGGCCCTGACCATTTGCCTGACAGAAGCCTGACTCTGAGGGCGGCTCCTCCCCCCACCCCTTAAAAAAAAGTTAGGACAATCAATTCATGGATCGTGATTAGGGGGAGTCGGGATCCAACTCTGCTGCAACTTAACGCTTTCCTTCCTTCCAATCCTTAGGTTCTTTCCTTGCTTTCTATCCGCTCTTTAACCGTTGGCTTTCTTTTCTTTTTGGCTCCTCCGCCTTTTTCTTTTCTTTGCTCGTCATTGCCAACTTCAATCCACCCGAGCAGCCAGATCGTGGCCCAGCGAAAACGAGACACGTCCTCTTCCTGTCCCTCGATGTGAGGTCCTCGACCCTCCTCTACCTACCGCGACTTCGACCATCTTCCCCCGCCGAAGCGATCAACAGATCGTCAACATGCGCATCTCCAACTTGCGTCTGCCCGACGGCATGCGCAACATGACCATGCGCCTGTCTTCAAAGATTCCGCATCCTCACCCGAGGCGCATCATGCTCTATGTAACATTAACCGCCATGATGGTCGGCATGATTGTTACGTTTACGATGTACGACAGTCTCTTCTGGGGTGGCAAGCCCAAGAACACCGGCTTCGATCCTCTACTCTCCCGAACCAACGATTATCGCCTCCTCACAAGCAGGCGGAATAACCTGGGTTTCTACAACACCATCAATGTCAAGAAGACGGGCCAGAAGATCATGAATCCTACCCTCCTTGAACTGCCCAAGGGTAGCAAGCATGACTTCCTCGTCATCGCCCGCGCTCCTCACGTCGACCAAGATATCAAGGGCAAGAAGTACAGACGCGCCCAGCAAGTCGCCACCTTCGTTAGCCTTACCTGGGATGCGTTCGGCCGGCCCGAGCTCACTGCAGACAACGATTGGCACAAGATGCTCGTGGAGGATTTCACAGAAGAGCAAGGCCCCGAGCATCACTGCAAGCACCAGCCCGACATGGATAAATACATTGGTCCCGAGGATATGAAGCTCTTCTGGAGGAAGAATGGCACACCGATGCTCATCTTCACCCACCAGGTAAACGATGAGAACCTCTGCGAGGGCATGTACATTGTCGACGCCCGCGCTGCTGTCCCTGAGCTTGTGAAGCAAATGGGCAAGCACGCCAAGGGAATCCCACCCATCGAATTCGACAAACCCATCCTTCTCCGACGCGAGCCCCCCGAGGGCGAGGAGTCCGCTGCTCGATACCAACGCGAGAAGAACTGGGCTCCTGTCTACAATCCCTTCAGCGATGATGATGACGAGATGATGTTTATGGTTGAACCTAGCCAGCTGTACCGCTTCAACTCGTCCGACTCGCCTGTTGAAGACATGGAAGCCGACGCCGAGTCCGCTGTAGACGAGCCTTTCCCTCCCGATAATGAGGGCGAGACATGGCACTCCAGCAGCGCCACCTGCATGAACGACGTTATGCTCACCGACAAGCGAGTCCATCAATCGACGCCCATGCTCAGTCTGACTCTGTGCAATCGCGGAACATGCGAGCCTGCGGCGAACAACACAGTCATTATGGGCATGGTACAGATGCGCTACGACCCTCCTCAATACACAAACACGTGGTACGACCATCGAATAGTCGTTTACTCGCCCATTGCGCCCTTCAACATGATGAGCATCAGCAAGAAGCTCACCTACCATGGTGAGACCAACAGCAAATACATCTGGACTGGAAGCATGGTGTACCATGGCGACCAGCCAGCGCAGCGCAGTCACGGCTTCCTGGACGACGAAATTTGGCTGAGCTTCGGCATCGGCGACTCTGCACCTGGGTGGCTGGACATCAAGGCAGAGGAGCTGGTAATGGACCACTATTTCTGCCAAAACGCGACATCGGATTACCGATCCAGCATCAAAGAGCATTCATCATGACGAGACACGAACAATGTAATTGGTAATAGAGTGGCATCACATTAATTTTGGCAAAAGGAGTGTATTACATATAGGCATAGCACATTCACATTACATATACTGAAAGAGATCAAGTGTATACCCTCCCACCTTTTTTGGGATATGGAGTTTGTGGGCACCACGGTAGAATACGTATAGAGAAGGGCATTCAATGAAATGAACACAATTGACTGATCTTCATGACCCAAACCCCTGAGATCTTCTATGAAACGCCGGAAGGGCCCTTTGTCGGAGCCCCGCCGGACTCTCAGTTAAGAATTAATTTCCAGATCCTTCTTGGCGAAGACCTTCTACCTTTAGCTTGAGGGTCGATTCCGAGGCGACTAGGGTTCAGCTTGGCAGCTGTGCTTGATTGGTAAAAGCGTAAATAACTTACGGGGCATGAACAGGGCTTCCAGTACGCGAAAGGGGGCGGCCGCTGTTGGAGCGATACCTGGAGATAGGGCTGAGATAAGAGATAAGAGCTCTATGATAAGATAAGACTGGTATCTTGCTGGACTTGGAGATTGACAGTCCGTTCGCCTTCAGACTTGTTACTCGTTGCATTGCTTGATGAAACCATTTCGCTTTGGCAAAAAATAATTACTACATAGTAAGACGGTCGAACTTTTGATCACACCGACTGTCGCGTGATCAAGTAGGGTCTAGATCCTTTGCTCGGAACCTCCCCATAGTAAGCATCGCTTAGCCATACCCATTGCCAAGATCCATTTCACGGATTTCGGAAGACGCAGCTCATTCCTTCAAGCTGTCAAAGGGTCCAGACTCCAGGGCTGACTGTCAACCTAGCAGTCTTCCTGAAGGAGCATTCTCGTATTTATCGGATGACGACGAAAGTGTGGCGCAAGCTATAGCTTGGCAATTATCTGACATGTGTCTTGCTCCGCATCCGACGGTCCTTACACTTTCAACCGACGACACGCGAACATGGTTAATCGTGGTGGACGAAGTAAAGCTTGTAAGACTTGCAAGCGCAGACGAGTCAAATGCGGTATTTACACAGGCTACCATTCTTGAGACTAGTGGCTGACTGCGGCTGTAGATAATGGTAAACCACACTGTCGGCGGTGTGAAAAGGCTGGCTTAACGTGTGAAGGATACGTCATTTACGAAGAATTCGTTGATGAAACGGCAAGGTTTCGCAAGGACAAATCTCCTACAAGATCTGGCCAGCATGAACTTCAACTGCTTCACAGGCCTTCAAACCCATCTCAACAAGAGCTCCCACTTCCAAGTCGACTCTTGATCAACGAAAATGATATAATACACACCCATCTCCTATCCAAGATGGTGGAAGTCCAACCCTTGATGACCAATCTTGAGTCTCTTCCCACTTCAACACGGTCTCTCGCAGTACGAGCACTAGCAGCGGTGTACTTTGGCAAGACCAACTCTCATAAACGGATCTTTGACTTGGGAACAAGAGAGTATGGAAAGGCGTTGAAGAAAGTCCATGAAGACTTGTCGAGTGACACTACTATTTTGGAGTGGGATACGCTGGTTAGTGTGCTTTGTTTGTGTATGTTTGAGAGTATTGCTTTTACGGATAAGAGCGGGTGGTTAAGGCACTATGAGGGGATCTCTGAATTGGTATAGTAACTTGAAATGATGTGCTGATGTTCTGTTAACTGGTGGTGTGTAGGTCAAGCTTAGAGGTCCATGGAGGCATCAGACGCCTTTGAACCGAGAGCTTCTGCGGCAGTGTCGCTTCGAGATTGTATGTCCGAACCCTCCCATGCGAGGAGTCGAACTGACTTAAGGTAGATTGTGTGTGCACTGATAAAACGCCGTCACTGTTACCTGGCTCTACCCGAGTGGCAGACCGTCCCATGGCCAGAGAGTGTACCAAAGACAGCCAGTGACACCATTCACGACGTCTTCGCCCACGTTCCAGGTCAACTACACGACATGGATCGTGTAGAAAGGGGCGAAGTAGACGAAGACTTCAAAGATGATCTACGACAACGCGTGGAAATGACGCTGTCGAATCTTGAAGATTGGGGCCAATTCTATCACCACCCACGTCCCCTCTCTGGTTCATTACCGGACACTGAAGTAATGCACTCCGTGAGAGACAAAGCACTACTTGCACTACAGAGAGCCATTATACTCTGCATGGTCAACCTCTGCACACTTCTCAAAGTCCCCCTCGTTGCAGAGATACCGACAGCTTTCGAAGACCAACAAGCAATAAGGACATGTATCGCAATCGAGATATGTCAACTAGCCATATCTTGTGTCGGTGACGAGTCCACAGGGACGGAGCCATTGCTGTTCATATTTCCTTTACAAATTGCGAGTATGAACTTGCAAGCGGGAAGCGCTGAAGAGAAGTTGGCCGAGCGGGTTATGAATGATGTTATTGCTGGCACACATGGGTTTGAGATTGGACGGAGAAGGGAATTGAGACCATCGAGTAACTAATGCTTAATGAATTAACGCCCACTATATGATATCTACCCAAATACTATATGCAAATTTGTTTAAACGCTGTAAATCATGAGCCATTCCAGCTTAGACACCTTCTTCTCATCCTTCTCCTCTCTCTTCTCAGATTTCTTCTCCAATTTAGCCATAGCCTTGTCGTGCTTCTCGACCAACTTCGCTCGGTCCTTTTCGACCTCTTCTATATCCTTCCTTCGTTTCTTCTCAATCTCTTCCACCTTCTTACCACTCGCATGTTCAAGCTTTTCATCCGCCTTGGCGATGATGTCTAAGATCTTGTACTCCAAACCAACAATCTTGGCCCCGAGCTTCATACGATCTTCCGTATCAGAGTCATATCGCTCTTCAATGGATGCGATTGGGTAGCTGTATTTTGTAGCAGCCTCCTCTCGCTTGTGTAGCCGCTTGTCCTCCTTTTTCTGCTTCCTTTTCGCTTTCTTGGCTTGTTTCATGGACGCTTGCTTTGCGCTGATGCGATCCACCACATTGCTGTGTCTCATTGGAGGCTCGACATCGAAAGATAAGGCCTCGACGTAGGGGCTGAGCTCTTGCAGTCTTTGGAGCGGATCCAGACTTTTAGCTGTAGCGCCGAGTCGTTGCATAACCTTCGTATCCTTCACGATCTCCATCTTCAAACCCTTGGGCCCGAAGACATCCCGATTCGCCCTGTCTAGCACAAGTTTTGATCTGATAATTGCAGACGCAGCTGTGGCGGTGCCCGCTGCAAGTCCAAGACCCAGAGAAACGCTTTGGCAAACGGGTTCTGGCACAAAGCCTACACCATCGCTGGCGAGCTGTATTGCTTTCAGAGGTGCGGGCTCGGCGTGGGCGATGTTGAGAGAGTCCACGATGGTCATGAACTCGGAGGAGGATACTCCGTATGAGCCAAGGATGGGAGGATATGCCCTGATGAATGGAGGAGTGGCTTCCAGACCACCTGTGATTGATGATGCGGGAAGGAGGATAGGACGGGTTGAAGTCATGGAGGTTCGTGAAGAAGATGCCGGAATAACTTGTTCGTAGGATGGAGGAGCTCCTTGGTGGTCGTAGCTGTAACGATGGTGCATATCGCCTGGTAGTTCAACAAGCAATTGATGCTGTTGGGAATTCTTTTCGTCGGAGTACATTGTTTATGAAAGGATTGTGAATTGTTTGGAGTTTAGATGATGGAGAGACAAACAACAATCTTCATAGAGAGGATACCCGACCTTTTATCTCGAACACAGCGACAGTCCATTACATCTTGTTCCATCATCAACTGCAGAGCTGAAAAGAAGTTATTCCCAATTCGGTTCATTGCTCGAGATCGACGCTTTCTGACAGCGCCGACAGAAAAGTGACGCTAAGCCCAAGTGGGTTGATTGTGCGAGCTGGGCTGTGCCGTCTTACTACATACTTCCTGATAAGATTATTGGATAATTATCGACATCTACCTTCCCATCAATGACAAGGTTGCCCTTCATCGAGCATGTCGAGGTGGGTACAGTAACAGAAGAAATGTCCTCTAAGCCTTAGGCTACCAAAATAAAGCAGTATAGACTCCTCATCTAAATCAACATAAAATGACTAAACTATTTCGTCTCTTATGCTTCTGACGGCTAATTCTTCTGACACCCTGCGGCATGTTATGCGTGACCATGGGAGGCTATGCACAACGGAAATGCGGCTCATTGTTCCATCGGATTAAATACTCCATTCTGAGACAATGCCGTTAGTGGCCGATTCTGAAAGATATCAGGGGTTGTGTAGCTTTCTCACCACCATCAAAGCCTCATTTTCAACCCACAGCCTAATTTCAATCTTCCACCATGATTTGCAAAATTATCCCTTAACAACATCATCATAATGAACAAACTCATCGCCAAGTTCATGCTAGTCATGAAAGGAGTGCTGAAGACAGTATGGGGCTTCCCTGCACTGGCATATCGCCGCATTGTCAACAGATGTTCAACGCTCCTACGCGCCGTCGGTCTTGGTATCGCAACAATCACCAGAGGCCCCGAAGAGCCCAAAAGGCTGTTTACAATGTCCAGAAGGGTTGCTCTCGCACGATGCGGAGTACACTTACTTCCGTCCTGCGTGTCGTTGATTCTTATCACCATCAATCTGTTAAGCTACTTCATTGGTGCTGAGCTGCAGGCCTTCCAGAACGGCGACAGCATCAAAATGGGTATACTGCAGATCTGCGCAAAGGTACAAGAGCTACTCGTCGTAGCGAGTCTCTCAACCGTCATATTCCATGTTTTGAGATCGGAGCTTGTCTTTGGCCCGGGTTTACCACTTGGTTTGCTGGGTGCAGGATTCAAGTTTACGTCTCTTAGGTAAAATCAATACCTCATGTTTCAGTGGCCTTGCTAACAAGTAGTAGTTTCTTTTGGTCCCAAGAGTTCTGGGGATCTACTCAATACAAAGAAGCCATGCTTCGAAAGGCCAGCATCTTTGGGCTGTTGATCATCTCAGGTCTTTTGGCTGTCCTTGCTGGTCCGACAACTGCCGTGTTGATGATTCCTCGAGAGATTGAATGGAAGGCTGGAGGAGCTAACTTCTACCTGAATGGTGAGTAGCAGAAAGAAGATACATAACTTGAGCTGATGGTTTCCAGGAACGAAGGAAGAGATGTGGCCTAACTTTCTCGACGTACCGACGGTGAACTGCAGTGGGTATAGCTGGCTTAACAACTCTCGATGTCTTGCAAATGGCTACCAATCAATCCACCAAACCTTTATCAACAGAAGAGGGAGAAGCCAAGAGGGACGGGTAGCTTTGCAGATATCCGATGGTGACCTTTACAAGACTGTTCATGCTCGAGTTCGAGAATCAACCACCTACATTGTCGAGACTTGGGCCTGTACAGCTCACGTCCCCACCGCCATCCTGCATGCGGCATCCGTCAGTCTTTGGGTAGCAGCACTTAACTACCTGGTATCTATTGCCAGCCCAATCATGCACCCAAATCCTAAGCTTCTCCGTTACGCCTCGAGTCGCACGGCCAGCGTCAAGACTGAGCTTCCTGCGGCAAGAGTATTCTGCAATGACCTGGCCGAGACTGTTGACCAGAAGAATACACCTATCATAGCCCGCTTCCCTATGCTTCCAGAGTATAGCCTGCAATCGCGGGAGAGCACACCTGGGGGAGAAGTTGTCTGGTTCCAAACATACGATGCGACAAACATTGTGATAGGGATGATGAACACTCCAGCAAACACAAATATCATGGTGGAGCCAGTCGATCTACCACCAGTCCCAAACCAAGCAAGTTCTGTCGGGTTGCTGCTCCTCAGCTCCGATGGCGAAAATAATGGAAGGTGGAAGTTGCAAGGGTGTTCCATCGACGGGAGATGGGCCAAAGGAAAGACGAAGATTACAGAAGACCCTCTCAGTGTTAAGTATGACTTCAGCGCCGATCAACCTCGCTCTACAGTGGACAGCGAGGTCGATGTCGAGGCATATGGTTGGGGAAGATTTAGGCCTCCGAATGATGGGACCTGGAGACGCATCAACATTACTGCTGGGTGGCTCAGCGCGTTGAATGCCGAAATACCAGTGACCGGCCAGAATAATGGAACCCGACAACAGAAAACGATCGAGAGTATACTGGAAGCGGCTTCTGATGGCCCACTAGGTGATGTCGACGCGAACTTAATGCGGGAGCTTGCTTTGGCGGTTACTGTCACTGATGGCCTTTCTCGATCATCCAGTTGGCACACTACAAACTATAGTTCCATTTTCGAGCCACTCGTCTCAGCGCCATGGAATAAGACATCTGCAAGAACTCTAGTCACAATTGGTGGCCCAAAGAACACCCCCGACTCAGGAACTTCGACCAAGAATGCTAAGCTCCATATGCAAATGGAACTACACGGTTATGCTATGTCCGCCGAGAGCTGGTTTGACTTCTTCTGTATTGCAGTCCTTCTAACTCATACTGTCATCGCGCTGAGCCATTCGGTCTGGGTGGTATGGCATCGAAGAACGAGTGACGCTTGGGAGAACATGACTGAAGTTCTTACTCTGGGTCTCAACTCGGACCGCCCTGGACAGACTGGTGAAGATGGACTAGAGAATACCTCAGCGGGTATTAGAACTTGGGTTCCTACGAACCAGATTGGCTGGATTGAGGCTATTGACGGTAATACGTCAACTTCAACAGCGTTAGACCGTCCTGAGGAGTTGCAGCTTAGATTTGGTCGGGGTAGACACATGAAGGGAGATCGAAGAGATGATCAGTTCCAGGCTAAGGAGAACACAGACTATGGAACGATCTGAGACCTTGCTGAAAGAAGTTATAATGATGCAGAGAGCGTAGCATATCAGATCTCCTTGATGCCCCGGCTGTGCACATCCCGCTCCTCTAGCGTTATGTCGTTATAAATACTTAGATTCTTTTTAGTAAAATCTTAGGAAATAAATTATCTGCTTTCATCTATTAGGCTTCCGATTAGCTAGGCAATTGGAGATGCGGGATGTGCATGGCTGGGGTATTAAAAAGATATTCAAAACTGATAGGACCAGATAATTTCGTGGAATGCCTGAAAGGTCTGTATTGGCTATAAATCAACATATGGTATATTTACATAGTAAAACTAGAGCATGGGTATCTCGGATAATCATGAATCGTATAAACAACATTCTCAAAGCATCAACCAAACCATCGCCGCCAAAGATCCTCCCAAAGCAAACTCTAAACAGCTCGAAAGACCAAATGCACCACTCTCATCATCTGCATCATCCGACATATAAGTCATGGTATTTGGTGTGGCAGGATAATAATTGTCGTTAAAAGTCGAGTTCAGCGTAACATTACCCACCGCATCGCCATCTTCGAGGCGAATATATGTTTGGACCTCGCTCTTCTCCAGCATATCCTCTGTCACGACGATTTCTCGTGCACCGCGGATCCAGTCGCCGTAACCACCGTAGCCTGAGTGCTGTCCGTAGCAGAGGTGGATGCCATTGCCTTCGATATCCATTCCATCCAGCTTCTTATCCCAGCGGTAGCACCATGTGTTTCCATGGTCGTGACCGTAGAATAGGCCGATGATTCCAGGGATAGTGACAAGAGCTTCCATGAAAGGGATGTCTTGGCCACCGTATGGGCAGTCGTAGGTGGGTGTTCCGTCCGCGCACCATCCATAACCCTGTTGAGGTACTGGAGGGTCATCATTGATACCTGGCTGATAGTTCTTGCGAATACCAAGCTCGGTCTGAAGAGCAACTGTCGCGTTGGGAGGTACGTGTACAAAGGCAAGTGAAGGAATAGTTTTGTTGTACTTGTCCGTAATGTCCGTGTTGGTCTCGTTGAACCAGTCCACAACGCTCTGGTCAACCCAATTCTCCTGCCAGCTTCCCTGATAATAGTTTCCGCCACGGCTGTCGAAGAACCAGAGGATAAGCTGTGGGCTGCAAGCGGAAGTTTTCTTGCAGTCGGAAGCATAGACGGGGAGATAGTAGTTAGTTGTACCGGATTTCGTCGTGTTGACCATTTTCTGAGTACGGGCTCCAGGGAACATTTGCTCGCGTTCAAGAATTCCATCGCCAGCGATGTTGTAGTTGTGGTCGTGATTTCCATAGGTGGAAGCCCAAGTGAGACTGCGATTTACCATGGGCTCAACAATCATGTCGACATAATGTGTACTGTTATGCTTCCACGTTGAGTCACCGTTGATGAGGTCGCCGTTGAGGACTACCAGATCTGGCCTATCGTAGTCCAGCACTTTGCTGATAACCTCGACTGAGTGACGATCCTGCTCAGGACCTGTTGTTGATTCATCTATTCACATGTCAGCTGTATATCAGCGGTGGCCAATTGAGAAGACTCACATTGTCCAAAATGCATATCAGAGAAGATGGCAATCTGAAAAGTGCCATCCTTCTTGAACTGCAACGGATCAAGCTTAGAATTGTCCACATCCGCGCCATAGCCGAGCGCCACAAGGGAAGCTATAGTAATGATATGTCGTTTCATTGTAAATAAAGTGGCAATACCCACTGTAACAATTGTTGATAGTCGTGATGATCGTTCTGGGGATGAACATCCATCACGGCTCATCGCCTGTTTAAGAGCATGCAGAGTCAAGCATCAATGCGTCATCCCATGGAATTTTCGAATGAAGCCCAAAACTTCACGATGCCCAGATGAGTTAGGCTTGCAGGTAAGGGGAGTTTAAAGAGGGGCATGGTAGCAGGTTTCGTGGACAGCGCGCGTAGGCGAGTCCGTGGCCAACAGGGTCATTAATTTCGTGGCGCCTTTTCTTTTTTCCTCCGAATGTAAAAGCAATTATCTAACTCGTTAGCCTGTCTGAAAAGCAAGATGCGGGTAAAGCGGGAGTATAGTGTTTTAAAAAGACCTGGGGTAAGATGTCTAAGGAGGTTTATAAATTTGAGTTTGTTGTAAAACTCCCGATATCAATTGATCTTGGCGATCTACTTTACTTGCCATATCCCAACTGCAACTGTTGCAGACTCGTATTAATTGACCGATCGATTTCGGGTCCGAGCCGAAGGTGTGGGATGTGGGAGAATCCGAGACCTGAGACGGCCCGAGCACAAGCAGGAGTCGTCATCCCGCGAGACTAAGCTTCTGTAGCGCCAACTCAAAGCAACCAATGCCTTGGTCTGATCATTAATCTTTGCTCAACTGCCGCGTCAGTGTCGGCGTCAACAATTAGCTAAGCAAATTGCTCTCGTACGAGTTTGTTGTTAGCTTGTCTGCTAGAGGACATTGATGCTTGAATGGGAAACAGAGCACGCGTGTAGATTCCCAGGTGGGCGATGGATCGATCCACTGATCCACGCGGCTGGGAAAGCTTGGCCTTTTTCTTATTAGACTGATAATATTCGCTCTTTTACGCACGTGAGAGAATTCTTCATTTGCAATGTCTCGTAATGGCATTGTAGTGTCTTGCAAAACACATCAGGGCTAGTGTTGCGTCAGGCAACATCGCTTTAAGATTTGGGCATCGGTGCTCTGTAATTAACTTTCGGATAAATTACACAGAAAGCAGCAATGAACGGACGTCTGGAGGAGTACTGCAATGAGCTAGCTGAGAAGGGGAGAGATGTGCACGGGAAGTATAACCTGCATGAGTCGGAAGCTAGCCCTGATTTATTTTGGGGGACGGCATTTGCTTGGAATTTCGGGCCTCCGACAACACCTGACTGGGACATTGTCTTCCTTCACGGCAGATCGACTAGACGACTAGACCTCCTAGATACAAGAATCCCTCTTTCTGGCCACAGATACCGTATTTACTCGACAAATCCATCACAATTAGCGTGATAGCGGTAGCGCTGGGTTAGGTATCTCGAGCCCGGCTGGCGATTGGCACGCTTTGGAGAAATATAAGTCCGTATGCCTCTTATGCTTCGTTATATCATATGCTTATGTGAGAAGCTGGCTGGATGAGATTGAACAAAAAGCACCGAGATATTGCGCTAGCCGTGATGAATTTGACGAGAATTTACGGTATGTCAAAAGTGAACAATCATTTTGCTCGCCATGCTAACGGTTTGTCCAAGCTATATATCGATATTTAATACTCAGTTCTAGTTAAATCTCTAATATCTTGGATAGCTACTCGGGGTCTGCTAGTGGCACATCACAGTCACTGCGACGTTTGTCCTTTATATTAGTGATTCGAGATTCCGGATTCTTCTTGTAATCAATATTATTACTATCAGCTCATACAGGCCCACCAGACCGATGTTCAGCATACAGCTGTACATAAGACTTTCTGTCGGCTAGCAATAGACAAGAATAGCATTGATTACGTTGACTGATGTCGTCTTCGTTGCCGGATGTAACTCGTTCTTAGCCATAAGCGTAATAAAGGATCGAGTTACAGGGTGCGACAACATGTGGAGAGTTCGTCATTCTCCGCGTAGCTGCTGAAGCAAAGACCGCACAGGAATGGAAGGCAGTACCGCACGTTTCAAACGCCTGGGCTTGAAGCGCCAATAAGAATCAGCTCATAGATAAGCGCGCATGCTGGCTGCCAGGTAAGTCGGGCGCGGGCGCCAGGTGACAACTCAGTGTGAGAAATTGATGTGTTGGCATGCGCCAAAGTGCAAATACACAGGAACTTTGAGGCAATACTTCTATTTGATATGTGGCTGCTTACTTGCTTTAGGTGAAAAGAACTGTTAATCTTTTCAACCCCCCAATTACTTTCTTCACTTTCCGAGATTTCCTGGGGCTATTATCTGCAGCACAGTACATTGACAATCTATTAGTGAAAGAGTGAATGTAGTTTAAGATAGTTCAAGCCTTCCTCTCATTCTGGATTTCGCTCAAGTCAGTTCTGTCAACCCAGTACACAAAATAAAATAAAGGTAACAAATCTAATCAGGACGTGGTATCTTCCTTCTGTTATCCGAAAATGCCGCTTATGTCCTGTTGGCATATAACTACCTACCGTTATGTAACGATGTGACCTCCCCTGAAAGCTTTAGCCACTAAAAGCTCGATCTTGATGCATTTTATACACCCTCAACCAGTAAGTAAGCTTTACGTGTTTTCTCACCTGGGCTATGTGCCTTTTCGCATCATTGGCAAGGTCTTTCACTTTAGTAAAAATATAAGTATTAGAGACATACCGCCCTAGATCACCTCTGATCTTATACAGTGAGTGGGAGATAACTCGTGCTGTAAACGCCAAAATGCAGCCACAAAATGACACATGGGTTGTACGCAACAGTCCGTACAGCAATTACGTTCGCAATCTCGGCACATTCGACCCGCGCCTGTTAATACGAAACCCAAAACCATTATCGCTCGGGGTATCATGGGAACACCGAGCTGTTAACGTCCGTGTTATTACGTTTCACGATGGCAAAACAGCAGATTTCTCTCGTCCAACTGATTCCGCGTCTGACTTTCTGAGTAAACATCTTTCGCAGCCAATAGAGAGCCCCGAGACCCTAGGAAAGGTATATATTTTCGAAGGTATGAATCGAGACATGGCCACTATTCTAGGCAATCACTTTTGGGTCGACCCATCGTTCTTCACCGAATACCAACGCACAGCGAGCACAGCATCCAAGGGTGATACATGCACCAGTGTACTGGCTACAAGTCTAGCAACACAACCCTACATTTCAATGCCTTATCGCGACATTGTTACCTTGCCCGAAGAGCTGATCGATCACTTCGGACTTGCTTGCTCAGCCACTGGGAGAGCTATCAGTACTACTAGGATCAACGGGGAATTCGATAAGGTTGCCTCAGTTAACCGCAAGTGTTTGATATGGAGCGAAAGGAAAAATGGGAGCTGGAACTGTTGGTAACATATCTCTTGAATCTTTTCGATTTTGTGGCTTATCGAACTAGGTCTAATAATATGTGATCCACCGCTGCATCTCATCACCATCAAAGATCAGGGTCCTAGCAAGGGATACAGATACCCTGTCATAGCCAAGCCAGTTGATGGTGGTTATGTTGACTTTCTCCCAGTCAACGCCCGTGTGCAGCAACTCCAAGGTCCACCTAGAACGAGTCTCGCCGATGATTTGTGCTTTTATGTCAAGAATTGTTCAGCATCGCCAATCCTCACCACAAACGACCCGGATACTATCACTCTTCTTATTAAGAAGATCATTGCTAGCCATTACAGCAGACATCTAGATTATTTACATCGGATAATCATCAGATCTCAATTACCAATGCGCAGACAATACGATTTCGCGGCACTAGACCTTGCAGACGTGGAGGCGAACTGGAGCAGCTGCCAAACTCTAGAGAAGCGGCTTCATCAGTACTGTAACGACCTGGAGTACATACTTGCCCAGCTACATATTCCCTTGAAACGTCCAGACTTTGCCCAAGATGTCTCTTGGACAGATGTTAATGTGGACTTTCAAATGCTCCACTATCAGTTCGAGAATGCTCGCAACTGGGTCAGCAAGATCAACTCAAACATCACGGGGCTTACTGGAATAGCGGGCAATAGACAAGCGTTCCGGGAACAGCAACTTTCTCTAAATGCAGCCACCAGAACTCGCAATATCACAACTGTGGGGTTACTTTTTGTCCCGTTAGCTTATGTTGCTACACTGTTTAGTATGTCTGGGGAGTTTGCACCGGGAGGAGATAGATTCTGGCTTTACTTTGCAATTGCACTTCCAGTTACCATGGCAGTATTTGCGGCGTATTGCAGCTTGGACTATTGGAAAGTTCTCAGTAGACCAGAGAGTAAGACATGAATCTTTAAAAGCTTAGGAAATAGTTTATTTTTTTGTACAAGGAAATATTTTTTAAAAAGAAAAACGAATTGCTTAAAGCATCTTCAGTTTAAACTATCTCAACTTTCTCATTTCTTTTAACCCAGTAATTCCTCTGGGGTTAGAGAAATGCTCCAGACTATTCTAGAAAGATGCGCCGTACATAATTGATCACTTTGGGCCCTTCAGGTTACTTTTCCCAACATAGAAACTTCACATGAGACATGTGGTCAAGCAGATCATCTCTCTGGTGCAAGATAAGGTTTGTTGTTGGTTGAAGATCTATACCTCGATGTTCTACTTGAGATAAAGTTCCCTTGTACCTAATGTGTCCTCCAATCGGATCCCGAGTCCAATATGTTCATTCGGGATAGATCTTGATTAACCAAGTCGAAGTGCCGACCTTGGGTGCTACACTATAGTCTACCCGAAACCGTGTAGAACTGCAACCAGCGGTCCAACCCCGCGGCCCCACCCGCTCCAGCTGAAGGTGGCTGCTTATGGCGCACAAGTAAGACAACAACAAGCTCGAAACAGCAATTGATCGTGCGCGTCTTGCGGATCGCCGTGCTGAGAAAATAAGAACTGTAGCCAATGGAGCGAGGAAACAGCACAGTGATGTCACGCAGAATATGATGCCTTGATCTGCCGGCCTACGGAAGGTTTATGCAGTACGACCTGACTACCTGAATCTCATTTGTACAAGCTAGCTAGCTATTCAAGGCCTCAGTTATTATTAATGCATGTTTTGTCTCTGGATAAAGACCTTGTCAATTGCACAACGTGACTAAGACCGACTCGATCAAGTGTTTCCAATCACAAAAGCGCAAGACACAATATCACAAACATTGCACACCACTGTTGAAGTGAATCCTTCTCGCGAAGTGCTCTTTGGCGTCCTTCATAAAGAACGCACTACGTTGGACCCTGTTGTCACGATACCTTCAAATACCCAAGTTCTACCATGTTGAGTGTTATGCCAACATCAGTCGTGGAGGCCCACATCCCCTCCCTCAAACATTATCCCAGTAAGTTGTAATCCGTTTTTAAGACAGACAACTTAATTAACAGATTAAAATCAGTTGTGGAAGTAAAAGAGGCATTTGAATACGACTATATCATCTTCTACCGATGGTTATCACCAGATCTCTACGAAAGAGGCAGAGTTATGGCACGTCTAGTAGCCGAGATGATTGAGAAGAAAACACGCCGTGTATGGCTTGACCAGCATCAAATGACCAGAAGCACCGAAGCTGGGGAAGTCACCAAGAGAATATCTCAGACATTCTTGTCAGTCTCTCAAATTATCATCTTAGCAGCGCCGGGCGATTGGCATCGGTTTTCGAATATGGATGATATTCATCGTTGGGAGTGGGAGATGAGTCTCCGAAGTGGTGAGTGTGGGCTGTGTTTCTGAGACATCGTGATGTTGATACTGACCGCCATCCAGATAAACAAATCTGGCTTCTGCAATACGGAACACCAGACAATGCACAAGCAGCCACAAAGGAGCAACTGGAAGCGGAGATGTCTACGCGCTGTCCAAGGCTAGCAAAGTTGTTTGTGGGTCGGGAGCTGCATATACGATCGCTTTCGATGGACAACATCGATGCGGTGCTGGGTGAAATTGCCGAGGCGCGGTAGGGGACGGGGTTACAGCCGCTTCGGCAACGCCCGATGTCGATCTTCGGGTTCAAGGTTTTGGGCGTGGGGCGGTATGATGTGGCGTTGGGCGAAAACAGATCTACAATGCAGTGAGACAGTCACGGATAGGGTAGGGTGACTTAACAAGACATGCATAAAAGAAATTCAGTGACTCAAAGCCCAGCCGTACAAAGTGATTCAATGACTTGAAGCCCTGCTCCATTGTTACTTAATGCTCTTTCACACCCAAAATTTCTCTCTAGACTCAACATTCCTTCCCTTAGTAAACCGTCTAAGCAAACATGTCTGCGATTGCCACTGCTCCAAATCATGGCCTTCGTCTCGATGAGCCGATTATACCCAGTAACCCTCAACCTAGGGACGGTATGTATTTCACTTGACTCAATCACTTTCAAATTCTCACAAGCCTGTAACAGACGAAAGCTTTACAGACATACAGAGTGCCTTCAAGGCTGGCAAGGAATACGTCGTCCCATGGCCATCCCAAGAAGATGCACGTATCGAACAAGCCATGAACGACCTTGGCTCGTACCTAACTGAGCTTGGCCATTCTCTCTCTTATGAAGGAACGGACAAGAAGGTTGTTTGGCGAAAGTCTTGCTGGTTCGCGAGTCACGGTATAGGTCATCCATTTCTAGACTCTGAGGATGACATCGCCAAGTTTGACGGTGATCTCAAGGATGGTCTTACTGGTCTTCAAGCTCTGCATGATTCACGAATCCGAGACTCTATGCATTGTCTGAAGGCCTCCCTAGACAGCGCACTGGTCAAGACCAGCATGGCGGTTGGCATCGACGCAGACATGGTACAACGATGTACTGTTCGATATCGGGCTATCAAGTATACGCCTCATGCTGGCGCCCCTGGTGGTATTGGCCTTCATCCTGATGGTAACCTTCTGTCTGCACTCATCACAAATGGACCTGGACTTCGGGTCTATGATCTCGACGGAACGGTTCGCTTCCCAGGGTACAAAGGCACGATTATGATGGGTGGCTCTACGCTTTACCGTTGGGCGAACGAATTTCTCCCAACATTTCACGACGTTGATATCAGCGGGGACCAAGTCAAAGTTTCCATCGTGGCGTTCTTTAACTTTCCCGATATGGAGACTATACCAAGAGGGTTGAGCACTGAGGAAGACGGCTTTTTCCACGATATTCGGCGTATCAAAGAGGATGATAAGTTACCTAATGGAGAGCTATCAGCGCTTTGGGACATCATCATTGAGAACCACAATTTATCACTACCACCAGTTCGCGCCAGCGGATGAGCTTGAGTGGTTTAGATCGTGGGAGTGGTTTCAGTATTCATATTTCATGTTCCTAGATACTGAGTAATCAAATCAGTCTATCTTTCCATGCAATCGTTAAAAGCCTATATATGCGCTGGCTATCAAAATGATCCGTGGTAATAAACCTTCTGCTCCTCAACTTACTTCAATTTTGTGTTCCTTAACCAATCCCTCCGTTGCTCTACTTTCCATGAGCATGTACTTCTTCCTCTTCCTCAGAACTTTCAGTCTCAATAGATTGCCGAAGCATTTCAACATCTTGCTCATCGATCGACTGGCCCCTCGCCACCGTCTCCTCTTGTGGAGCCTCATGGCTATGTAATCTCATGTTGATGAACATGAACCACAGCCCCAAATCATACATAATTCGCAACACACCACCAACAACAAAGGCGATCCAAAACTTTCCACTTTCAGCAAGACCACCTGTCAGCGAAGGGCCAGTAGCCATAGCCAAGGTTCGAAGTGTAGAAGTGATACCCATGACAGCAGTGCGCTCCTCAGGCTTGACCACTGCCGCAATAAACGCTGATCTTGGTGCTTGGTCCATGTTGTTGAGGCCCATGCGGATGAACAGAAGTATGACTGTGATGACGACACCGCTTGGAAAAGGGAAGAACAGTACTGAGATTGAAGATGGGAGATGGGTAAAGACCATGGTGTTGATGAGTCCCAAATGTCGAGCCAGAGGTCCGGCAAAGACGGTGGAAATTGTGGCTAGAACCTGAGCTGTTGAGAAGATGTCTCCAAGCCTAGCCTTTGACAGCGAGAACTTGGTGTCAAGGAAGTAGGTTGTCAAAGATTCTGACACCATGCCGTCGGCCAAGGAATCGATGGTAAGAAGGAACCAAAGGCGGTACATGACAGATCTGGTGCCTGATGAGACACGCGAAAAGCGACTGGCGTGTTGTGGGGGGTTCGAAGCGGTAGATGTCCGACGACTAGTATCTTCGTCCTCGTCCATAGAGTCTCGAAGAAGTCCCTCAGCCAGCTCATCTGACGCCTCCGAAGAATCATCATGATCCGCCTCAGTCTTGTTGCTCATTACAAAGGCAAACAAGACGTTCAACGCACCCATCAGGATATATACCCAAAAGGTAGCATGGTACGTCGAAACAATATTCCAGCCTTTGCTTTCAGTCATTGTCTCAACAAATCGTCCTGCCAATGCTGTCCCTGCTGCAGCGCCGAGATTTGAACTGGTAACATACCAAGCCAAGACATCAGCTCGAGTCTTGGAGCTTGTAATGTGAGACAACATGGATTCCTCAATAGCTCGAAAGGGACCAAAATCACTACCACTGGCACTGATAACCCCTACAACAGCAGCCAAAAGAAGAATCCAGAAATTTTCAAAAATAGAGAAAATGACGCCCGAAAAAGCCATCAGTACACCACCAGCAACAAGAACTCTTCTTCTTCCAAGCCCATCAGCCATGAGCGTAACAACTAACCCAAGAACAACATCGCCCAAAAGCGTCAAACTCATAAACAAACCGATCCGAAAATCCGAAAAGCCCAATTCTGAAAAGAATTGTGCTATCGTGAGCGTAACGGCCTTGAAGGCAAACATACGACAGGTTCGCGAGAGGATGAGCAGCCATGCATCTTTACCGGCGCCGTACACGGCTGAGATGCCGGACTCGTGGTACAACCAGCCAGCTGTTTTAGCGACAGAGGTTCGTTGCGTCGCCATTTGAAGATGAGAGGTGAGAAAATATTGATTGATGTGATCGCATGGTCAATTGCCTAATATCCGTCTAGTTTGCGGGGTGCGCCGATCGGAGGCATCGGTACCGTGATCGGCAGTGTTTACACCGAGTTACCGCTTCGAGCGCCATTGTTACAGTGATTGCGAGCGTGAGTCAGAGGAGGAATAAGGCCTGCAGAGTTGGGCCGTGGAGTTCAGAATTAGAGCCGAGCTCCTCTGCAGTCAATGGAGTGTGAGTTTGCAGAGTGAACGTTGCAGCCGTTGGCCTCATTCTTTGCGTTTAACCTTAAAAATAACCAAAGCAAAAAGCATTAGTGGTAATCATATCTGTAAAAGAAGTGATCCTAGCGAAGGCCATTTGACAGGAATTCGGGCAGGAGCAAACAACTAATTACAGTGATCAGACTGTAATCTTGCGACCGTAAGAGAAGCTTGGCTATGTGAGTGCAAATTGCTCAGCCACAATCAAAACCCAGTACCTTGTCCCCGAATAGCTCAGCTGGAAGAGCGTTCGACTGTAATTGTTATATGTCATCGAAAGGTCACTTGTTCGATCCAGGTTTCGGGGAACCGTTTCTCTTTTTGCATTTCTCAGCGATTCATTTTATCATCGTTTTTGAACACTCTCTTCACTTTTTATTGTTTGTTGTTTGCAGCCGGATAATAAAACTACCATGCATGAGCTGCATGACTCGTCTAGGAATTAAATTTTAAGCTTCTTGAAGCCCCGCATTCCAACTCTCAACTGCTAACGTCTTTGTTCAGAGCAGGCACGATGTCGACTGCTGCCCATCCACTACCCCCGTGGTATTATCGTCTTTCTCCTCATCTTAAGTCTCACGGCGTTGTTCTTCCATGGAACTTCGACGAGGACATCTCGGATCTCGATGAGGCGCGCTACAATGAGGCTAGTGCTTATAATGGGCCTGACGCAGAGTGGTTTCACCAATTGAAAGAGAAACGAGAGGAGCGCAAGAGAGAACTCCAGAAGCGAGTTGATTTTGTTCAAAAGCAGAAGGAAAAGAACAGAGAAGATGAAGAGGACAAATTGAGAGAGGTACAGATTGCTTATCAAGCTTTGGAAGGTGCGGGCCACACGACTGATCTCGGTGAATTGGACACCACGTTTGAGCTCTATTCTCTGGACTACTTTGACAGCTTATACGATCCTAGTCCTGTCGGTAATCGGAAGAAATACTTGAGGTTCGAGAATGCGGATGAGCAAAACCCAAACAGTCTTCTGATGGGTGTCTTATGGCTCAATCCCGACGTCAAAAGCGAACTCGTGCCATTCTACCCACCCACACATTCAGGGTTGAAGCACTACAGACTTGACACTATCGATGGAAGATACGCCCTCATCGTGCAGTTTATCGACAGAAATCATCTAGTCCTCCGAGTAAGCCGAGACCTCGTTTTCATGGATAGACCGCATCAGGCAACCGGGCCAGACACCTTCTTATTCGGAGGCGTTCGAAATGATTGGGGGAAGCAACTGCAAGCTTATGCTAAAAGCTTCCATGGGAGAGGATTTGGATTTCCATTCGATACAGCAGGTTGAAGTAGCCTCACGGTGGATCCACTTTGCGTGAACGAGCATAAGATGGTGGTGTGCTGCGCCCCATCCTACGAAAGTGCACGGAGGACATATATTATAACAAAGCTCCACAGTTCAACAATATTCCAGTTTTCATACCATATCATTTGTATCAACATGGGAGCCTCAAAGTCACTACCTATCGTTGACAAGCCATCGGAATCTCTCTCACTCAAAGATGGGACACTCTGCGCTTGGTGTAACGATGGCTTGAAGCGCATCTCGGAGAATGGTGAACCGTACCGTACTCGGGCTGTGGCAGATCTTGTCGAGGCTTCAAAATACTGCCATTACTGTTCTATGTGGATAGAAAGCTTGCGCCAATCAGGGCGTGAATTGAAAGAAGATGGACAAGTCACAGCTTTCAAGCAACATCCTCTAGCGCAGAACACTGTCAATCCAAAGGACGTGAAGCTTCAGTTCATCAATTATCACGATTGGCAGCTCGGGACTTCGGCCCAGTATATCTGTTGGCCCTTTCAAGGTCATATGTGGGCGAAGCTTGACTTGATTCCGGCTGAACGTCAGTATGCCTTTACCTTATGTACCTATTTCATGACTGACCGATATTTCAGTTGCGACCATGATTAACACCGATCCATTGGCAACGTTAGGTAAGACAGATTTGATCAATGAATGGTTGAGACGCTGCGAGAATGACCACAATGATTGCAAAGTCACGAAAGACCCATCCTGGAAGCCAAGTCGACTGTTACATCTCAGCAGCGAGTCAGAGTCCCTGGAGGTTCGTCTTGTCGAAGGTGCCGATGTACCTGAGAGAGTCGAGTACTTGACAGTCACTCACATCGAGTCGTCTGCGGGACTGACGAAGGACAATCTCGAAGAATTCAAGAAATCAATTCCTACCACCCATCTCCCCCATTCTTTTGTAGCAGCATGTGAAATGACCAGAATTTTGGGTAAAGAGTATGTCTGGGTTAACTCTCTTTGCGTCATTCAAGACGACCCTGAAGATGGCCGAATGGCATCTGTCTTGGAGAACTCTTGGCTCCATCTAGTAGTCCATAGCGCTTTAGATGGCGGGAAACCTATCTCTGATGCCCATACGACGCGAGACGAGAATTCTTGGCTTCCGATATCGGTTCGCCGTGAATGGGGTGGTCCTTCATCCGGTGACTATTGCGTTTCGCGATATGACGACTGGTGGACCGCTGTGTCACGCTCTCCAGTGAACAAGCAAGCTTCGACTGTCGAGGCACGTATTCTTGCGCCTCGGTTGTTACATCTAGGGTTGGAACAACTCGTGTTCGAGTGCGGTTCAATGAGTGTCAGTGAGCGGCTACCACTTGGTGGGCCAACCTCTAGTTCTGATCCGGTCTCAGCGCTCAAGTCTTTCGTTACGCAAGCGAGGAATGATGGGTTAGGACACCTTACCCGCGAGAGTCTGTTCAAAGCTTGGGGAAATGTTGTTCGAGTCTATGGTCAAGCCCAAGTCGCTGTGGGAACAGACAGTTTGGCAGCGCTCCTTGGGCTGGTTGATACATTCCATCCCGCCTTCAAGCACTTAGCTGAGTCCGAGATTGAGGCAAAGAATCAAGGCAAAGATTCGCGAGAGGAAGAGGCTGTACACGATAACCAGCAACACCTCTCCATTGCCGGAATGTGGCGGCCCTATCTGGAGATGCAGTTAGCATGGCGGGCGATATCAAACGTCCAACGGTTCCAGTTGGATGGACTCGCCCCGATGGCACCTGGCAAGCGATACAACGGAGACGTCGCTCCGAGCTGGTCATGGTGTTCCTTGAAGGATGCTCTCATCGAACCGCAAGTAGTGAGTCCTGTCGACATTTATTTTGCAACTGTTCTCGACGTCAAGACTATGCCGAGTCAAGACCATCATTCTAAGGAGGCACCTGGCTCCTCTATTTACATCCAAGGCTCTGTCATTCCCATCGCTGGACTCGGCAAAGGAAACGGGATGAAGCTTATCAACTTCGATACTATCAACAAAGACACAGACTCGGGTTGGGAAGGCAAGACGATCGACATTGACAGTAAGAATTATTGGGATGTAGACTTTGAGGAAGAGGCTGCCAAATGCCAAGGACCTTTTGCAATGCCCATCTTTGCTGATATGACAAGAATCACAAATCCACTTCACTGCCTGGTTCTGGATAGACGAGATGATGGAAAGGGCCTGTATGCTGTGCGCCTGGGAACTTTTGTGTTGGATAATGCCGACTATGTGGAGGCCTTTTGGAATGGTGTGGAGGCTTTTAATAGTGTTTCTCCTGATGGTACGAAGAAGTGCGATGGCCTGTTCAGGTTCGCTGATACTGATGGGAGGGTTGAGTATAAGAAAACGGACGGGGTACTACAGCGAGCTTTTGAGGTTCGATAGGTTTTGATTTCCTATAACAAGGTTTCTGATACGACAGCAATAAGAGAGAGCATGCTTCGGCACAGTACCTAAGTGTGTTGAGTTTTATCTCAAACTCATATTCACAATGATTTCGGCTTATTTATCAACAGACGAGAACATCATGCGTGTTTAAATGTGGATATTATGTTGGAATAGAAACTAAATACACTCTTGTGTCAAGATCCTAATATTTACTCGTCAACGTAGGGGTCGAATCCCTCAACGCCGCCATCACCAGCCGCATCCTTGAGCGAATCACCAAACTCATCATCCAACTTCGGTCCAACACCACCACTCCAGTTCTGAAGCATCTTGTCTCGAAGACCAACATCTGGCCAGTTGTCCCAGCCAACCAGAGGAGCCTTGAAGAATGAACCGGTAGGGTTCTCAGGGTTTGCCCGGTCATCATCATTGGCGAAGCGGAAGCAGTGTGTTCCAGGACCGTCCTTGTGATACACAAGAAGAGGGCTTGTGCCATCGATGGGAAAGTCGTTGCTGGCTCCTCCGTAGCCTCCGTGGCATGAGGGGGCGACGCGGAGGACGGTGTCACCCTTTGCGAAGACGACGATGTTCTCCCAGTCGTGGCGATGACCACCAGCGAAACTGCCTAGTGCGCCTTGATCTTTCTCGTAGTATGTCTCGTACCTGCAGTTCGACCATCAATACTTATGTTCGGATTATAGAATGGAAGGACTTACATGATAGCGCAAATACCATTGTTGCAACGCTTGCGAGAGTAGGTATTGGAGTTCTCCAACTGAGGAGGATCACGGCAGTCTCCCTGCGGTGTACCAGTAGCTCCATGACCTGGGTTGACGTTGCCATCAGGGTCAATAGCAGCTGTCTGGTAGCAACCATCACTGTCAAAGTCAAGAGAAGGTTGAAACTTGAGTTCAATCTCGTCTGCACCCTGGGGAAGGGCTGTGAGAACGTCTCTTTTGACTTGCTTAGAGACAGGCGATGCCTGGACCGAGGCAATGACACCGAGGAGGGCTGCGGCGGTAAAGAGCTTGTTCTGCATGATGAAGGTGGATGAATGAGGTTGTGGTGGTGATGATGAGGTTGAGAACGGTTGGCATCTGTTCGGATATTTATACTTCAATGAAGTTCTATTCAATTACCATAATTCATATCAACTTCCGATCGATGAACAGGTTACTATTGAGCCTTGCAGGCTTGCACTGCTGATCATTCAGCTCCAATGCAACACCCAGACAATTACGTTGCACGAACGCTGATCACAATATTTTCCCACCATCCTAACTGGTTCCTCGTACGAGTTCCTTTACAATCTCACAGAACTTTCGCATGCCTCAATTAATTCTGCGAGGGATAGACCTTTTGCTAAGTGAATCCTTCGTTATGCATCGGTCCCAATTGATGTGGAGTGTCGTTTCAGCCATGAAACGTTATAGAGTCAATTGCATCATCGCCTTGCTTTTTATTGAACGGTGACTACTTTAATGCCCGGTTTTAACAAGGGATAAAGCGCTAGAAGAGATCGTCGCGGCGTTGTACAGCACGTGGGTCAATGCTGCAACTGCAAGGCTGTGTGACCTCGGCGGTCTACACTTTTCCCTACAACGCGACGCCTCGCAAAACCGTCTACTTTCATGGTACGTTGTGAATATCTAAATACTTTCGGGTCATAAGCATAAAGCGACTAACTTAATGGCGGTCATATTACTATTCTTCACTGATATCTGAGATCTAATTTGGAGTCCAGAGTAAGTTTGTGTTCCTGAGCATCATGCGAACAGTGATATACCAGCTCAATATTCTCCGAGCAAATCTGCCTTACCAGATCTAACTTGACGTCAGATATGAAAAACAAATGTTCAAATCGGGCAAGTCGTGTCTTGACTCGACTCCACTCACCAGCGATGATCCCAAGTCTAAAAGCCGCTTACTTCTACAAGGGTTCCTTTCATAACATCCCAATCTAGTCTAAGCCACCACGGCAGTGACTATGATAAAGTTAAAGGGTAGATGAGCTTATTTTTCGATGTCACAGAAGGATTCTTAGGTTGCATTCGAAAGCTTGGTTATCACCCCTGATTGATCAACACTCAGCTGCACAGCCTTGTGGAATCTGTTTGGGATCGGCATGAGATTTCGGGACCGAAAGGTTCTTTTGCTATCGCCCTACATTGAGCGTGAAGATCAATTCTCAGCCACGAATCGTCCGGTTGGCTGATTGATCGGATTATCAACCCTCAGAGTCGGTTGTAAAACGACATATGCCGACGTCTATCTAGGTTCCCCCCAGGCTAGGCCACCTTGATCGGCATCGTCATTCGATCTAGGCACCAGCTTTGACCCCGTCTCAGTACCAAATGGGGAAGGTGTACGATATTGACGACCCTAGTGACTTTCATGGGAGGAAAGCCGTTGTCATAATGGTACAACTCACCGTAAACAAGCCCCAGGGTGTCAGAAGAATTGGCCGCTTAAAACATAAGAGATGAAATAATTTAGTCACTTTATGGCAGCTCAGACTAGCACTTAGGCTACCTTACTTTAGTAGCCTAACCCTTAGAGGACATTTCTTCTGTCACCCACCTAGACATGCCACGAAGCAGTACAGCCATCCCGATCCTTCGCTCCCTGATCAACTCAAAGAAGCCCCAGAAGCAGCAAGAGTTGCATAGAACAATTTCGTTCTGCCCATGATCACCATTCGTCCCTGTCCTGCGAATTGGAAGTTCGCTGCATTCATGCCAGTGTAGATTTTCCCTATGAGCTTCCCTGATGGGTTCCAAACGTGGACACCATCACCACAGCCTGCATAAACATTACCCTTTGAGTCGCAGTGGATGCCTACAGAACAGCCATGATTAGTAATTCTATCATGGGTCTAGGAGGCAGTAAAACGTACCATCGGGTAAACGGGCGTGCACGTATGCGAACGTCTTGCGATTGTCCCAAGTTCCATCCTTTTGAACATCAAAGCGGTAGCTAGAAACAAAGTTAGATATTATATGGTATTGGTTTAGACTGAGACTTACATCGATGCAGGATTAGTTGGGTTTGAACCGAATAGAGAGTTGCTCAGACCCGTATCTGTAATGTACGCGTGCATCCCGTCGGGAGAGAACGTTATACCTGCTTCGTCAGTATCCATCCCACTTAGACCTCTTCCCTTTGACCAACTCACCGTTCGGGGCAGCAAAGCCGTCAGCTACGATAGTCAAAGCCCCGGTCTCAGGATCAAGACGATAGACTTGATTCCTCAGACCTGGCTCGGGACGGAAGTGTTGCCAGTAGCCATACATCGTATCAGTGAAATAGATATGGCCGTTACGTGGGTTCACGGAGACGTCGTTGATGGAGTTAAACTGCCTCCCGAAGTAGTTGTTCACAAGGACTAGGGCATTCACGTCAGCTATTCTATATTTTCACATGATTCAATTGGAGTTTACCTGACGTGTTGTAAGGATTCTTGGGGTTCATCAAGTAAAGGGCTGAAGGGATGCTCTCTCCTTGACCCTCTCCTGCAAAGACGATCTGGCCTTTGTAGTTGGTTCCACCTGCCATGTTGTCAGCATGTTCACATGGAAAGAGATTTACTATATACCGTTAGGGTTCATGACTTGTGGCTGAGAGTCAACAATCGCTATCTCAACCTCACTTTGCGTATGCGAGCCATTCCTCATGGCTTCGGCGTCAGCCAAAGAAATCTTCTGGATAATAGAAGATTTCTCTAGGCCAGTTCCCGCATCTGGAGAGCCAGCTGACTGCACGAAGAGCACCTCTTCAGTAGGCGGGTACCTGTGTTGTTGGTGTTAGGGCGTGCTCGGGTTCGTTGTACTGGGAGATTTCACGAACCAGACGACAGCCTCATGGAAGAGAGGGTCTCTTTCCGATGTAGCAAGTAGCGTCAAGCTTGGATTCTCCCCAATGATGTCTAAGAATTCTGCGTCATAGACATGGAAAGGTCGTTCTAGGAGGGATTCGTGCGTGACACCTGGCCAAAGAAACCTCTGTAACTAAATCAGCATTGGTTTTGAGGATTCCTGGTAAAGATGCTATACTGTTGTAGCATTGGCCTCATTCGGTGGTGCAACGCGTTCCAGGACGTTGAAGCTTCTTTGGTCGATTATCTGGGCTTTGTCTGGTAGCCCTTTCAAGTCGCTAACAGCAGTCTTCGTTTTAAATCCAGCAAAGAAACCCAGCTTCCAGGGAATCAATACTGCAACAGCGACAGCTCCGACAGCCGCAGCGGTAGATATCGAGAATGGCTGCCCACCCTTAGTTTTAGTTGGATTGCTTTTGACTTGACGTCCAGAAGTCTTTGATGTCGGCATACCCCGCTTCCGCGGCATTTCTGGGGCGTCTTTCGATCGGTACTTTGATGATTGAAAATCTCCTAGAGGATTCGGCTTCCACAGATATGAGAGTTTCGTCGCCCCAATCGTTATGAATGATGGTTGATGCGCAAGCTGTGTCTGTCTCGTAGCCTAGGTACTGATTGGCATCGCCAAAGTTTTGGAGGTTGTCTAGAAAGTGCGGGGGTTATCTTTCGGAACAAACCGAAGCAAGGCTCGGTTCGGGAACGCATTCTAGGTACAATAGCTTTACCTACAGGTACCATGCAGTGTGGCTTTCTCTTTATAATTAATGTCGTCTATTATTTTGTGGACAGTTCTCAATTACCATCCTTGATCCAGCTGGTGATGGCCCATGGAATCCCGGACACAGTTGGGCAGTTTTTCAGCGACCGGTTCACTGTAACGCGCTGTAACTCGGCGGCGCACGGAAACTCATAATGACGGGATGGACCTCCACGGATCAATGCCCAGCATCTTAACCACGACTTCTTCAAGCGTCGAGCATACTACTAAGTTAGGGACGCTATTGTGAAAAGGTGTTTCCTTGAACCATAAATAGCTCCGTTACTGACTTAAGAGTGACGACAACCTTGGGAAATGAACTAAAAAGAAAGGTCTCGGAGGGAGTCGAACCCTCGCTGGCGGAATCAGAATCCGCAGTCATAACCGTTAGACCACGAAACCAACGCTTCTGATTTGATGGTTGAAACGGTTCGAAATTCCCATCCAAGAAATTTACAACGACGAAAACAAGTTGAACCATTTTACATCATGGAGTCATTGAGTCCAATGTCCGGATCTCAGGAAGATCATCTTTTGGTGCTCGAAAAGGGTCTTCCAACACCAGACATCTGTCCCCCCATGCGGCACAGTAGTGGAGAATCTTGACGATCCTTCTCTGTCTCACGTCAGCTTCAACTATCATGCCTCGGCCATATCCCATTCTCTTATAAGTGAGGCCTTCTCTCAGATCTGTACGACAGACTCGGCTTCACGTCTAAACTGTCCAGACTCATATCCATTCTAAATTGAAACCCATTGACAATCGCTCTACAACAATGTACGATCATATCATAGTAGGAGGCGGCCTTTCAGGTTGCGTTCTCGCTAGCCGCATGCGAGAATATGATCCTAACGCCAAAATTCTCCTCATAGAAGCTGGAAAGGACACTCGCGAACGTCCTGGGATTCGAGACATGCAAATTATGAACTTGGGCGGCGAACTAGACTGGCAGTACGAGTCAGAGCCTGTTGCTGCTCTTGGTGGTCGACGAGTTACACTGAATGCTGGTAAAGGCCTTGGCGGCGGCTCATTGATTAACTCTGGTAAGTGCATATTCGATGAGTGAAGGCTATATGCTGACGATCTCCAGGCGGATGGACACGTGGTGCGTCAATAGAGTACGATGAATGGGCATCGCTCGTCGGCGATGATCGGTACAGTTACAAAGGCCAGCTTCCCTGGTTCAAGAAATCTGAGCATTGGTTCGACAACACCAATCCTGATCAGCATAGACAAGACGGACCGATGCGTATTACTTGTGCAAAGGCATCAAACCGCACCTTTCCACTCGCTGAGCAGGCTGCTGGTGGTTGGGAAGAGCTTGGTGTCTGTACGCTACCAGAGGGCGATCAGAATACTGGAAATAACCTTGGCCGTGGTTATATCTGCGAAGCCAGAGATCAAGGTAAACGAGAGTGGGCGGCGAGTCAATATTCTCTTGAGGGAGTTGAGATTCGGTTTGAGACATCTGTTCGCAAAGTTGTCATGGAGGAATCTGATGGAAAGTTCAAGGCGACTGGTATTGAGTTGGCGGACGGCAGCGTCGTTGTTGGCGAGAACATCATCCTATCTGCCGGAGCCTACCGTTCGCCTCAAATCCTCCAGCTCTCGGGTATCGGTTCAAGAACTCATCTTCAAGAAGTTGGAATCAAGCCACTGGTCGACCTGCCAGTGGGCGAGAACCTGGCCGATCATATGATCTTCTTCCAGCATTGGCGCCTTCGCGATCCTTCAGCTGGCTACACCATTGGCTCATCGAATCCTCTCTTCCAACAACCCCAGTATGCACAAGGTACACCGTGCGATTGGATCTTCAACACGAGCATTGCAAGCGACGGCCTTGCTCAAGCCATTGAGAAGGACGAGGGTGAACGACCTGATAGCTCTAGGCATTCTCTGCTCGCCAAGGAGCGAACGTTTTTGGAAAACATTATTATGTTTGCCAAGCTTCCATTCCCTGGCGTCCCAGTCGATGCAGAGCATATGACCACCGCTTTGGTAACATTTCTGCCGACGTCTAGAGGCTCTGTGTCTTTGAAGTCGGCGAATCCTGACGATTATCCCAAAGGTGAGAAGTAATGTCTTGCGATAAGTATAAACAGCTAACTCTTGACAGTCGACCTTAACTACCTCGCTACCGAGGTGGACAGACACGTCTTTCGTGAAGGATTGCGTCAATTGACAAAGTTCATGCTGGGATCAAAGTTCAGTGAGCATGTCATTGGCGAATCAGTGCCCGAGGCTCTGCCCGCGGAACCACTGGCTCTGGATGATGATGACCAAAAGCTAGACCAGAGGATAGCGATGACTAGCGGCACATCATGGCATCCGACGGGAACTTGCTCTATGGGCAAAGTAGTAGATACAGAGTTCCGCGTCAAAGGGATTGAAGGCCTCAGGGTTGTTGACGCGTCGGTCATTCCTGTGCCGCTGAGTGCGCATATTCAAGCGCCTCTGTACGCGCTTTCGGAGCAGGCTGCGGCGATAATTATGGGTAAGGCTTAAGTCAAGGGGAGATAGAACGACAACATTGGGTTGCACTGGGTATAGAGCATAAATTTAAAGACGAGATGAGTGTGCTAGCTAGAATTACAAATAGTTTCTTCTCTTAGGAACATTTCATGACTTGGCGCGTCAAGTCCCTCGTGCCAGAGGACTGTTCATCTGAGTTAACGGTCGCCCTTCACAAGCCCAAGCGCGTCGCGTCATTTCGATCGGGACGCGTCGACACATCAACGTACAGCCAATTACTGAAATCCATCCATGTCTTCTTCATACTCAAGCATCAAGCCCGAGATACAATGAAAACAGTGTTAAATCAAAAATTCCGCCCCCTATGGCCCCGAAGGACAATAGAGCATGGAAACGACTCCGCGATGTGCAATGCAGGCCTTCCATACTGAGGAAGCCAATTCATGAGCTGGCCTCCTCGGAACAAGGTAAGTATGAAGAAGAAAGGAAAAAGACAAACAGAAGGGCGAGGGAAACGCGGACTTTTATAGCTGATGGAAGGTCAATCCTGCCGTTATCGATATCGTGTTCGGGACATGAAAATTGGGCCTCATTTCCGCTGTGGATCAGATTTGTTGCTGTGACGCGTTTTCGTCAATGATCGGGTATGTCCGGTGATTCCACTGACAAGACCCAACCTATAAAGCCAAACAGAGACTGTTAGGTATGCGAGTTGTGGTCAAGACAGTTGTGCCAAAGAGTAAAGTGACCAGAAAGAAAGCAAACTCCCTACCTCAAAACATGAGAGAAAATGGATGTAATTTAAACCACACTCGAGAAAAAACTCTAATGCCACGATAATTAATGTTCACATTCAACAAATACTTGTTCAATGTCCTTCACAATAAATTGATGCTTCTTTTCAGCTGTCTTACCCTATATGTCTCTGACCTTTCGTTTTCACTCAGAGAGCTGCAAGGTGGGAATGGTGGCAGGGGGAAGACAAGGGTCATAAACAGAGAGGCTGGGAGCGAGCAAGCCGCGTATTGGGAGGCATTACACGCTGAGGATCGCGATCTGTAAAGAAAACAACCAGGAATCCAGCAAGTGTACAGATATAGAGTATGGAAACCGTTTCCAACCGTTTACATTTTCCTTCTACATAAACAAAATATAACAATATGCTATCTGTACAAACTGGTTGAGATCGTGATTACAGCTCCCTGCTAAGCACAGACGGGTATATAAGCCCCTGTAGCAACCACTTTAGATGTAGTTCAGTACTTACAGTTGGTGCAGCGGTAACTCCCTATCGCATGTAGCTACTTGTGCTGGTCTATGGGTCCACCCGCTGTGCGAAGGTTAGATCCCCCCGTTCGTGCATGAGTACGTGGCTAAGACGTTAGCTACCAGAAAATGCCCGAATGTGGGTTGATGGATACCTGTCATCGCGATAGGCATTGGGCTCACAAGGCGGAAAAGCCTTGGGGGTTGACATCAGCTGGCGTTACGGTCGCTTCAGTGATTCGGCTTAAAGAGAAGACCGGTCCCTGGTAGTAGTTTAGAACTTGTCGGCTATCAAGCACCTATAGGATAAAGCTGGTTAGGGGCAGTGAGATTGAGTTTACTTTCTCACTGATCAATCTTTTTGTATTTTTATCCTATGGATCCTAATTGCCCTGTTAGCGCTGGATCTTTGTTTTACTGCATTTAACAATTTTTGCAGCCCTACCATCTTTATGCCTTGTATTAACTCTGACGCGCCTGAGATAGCTTTTCCGTGGCTTGTTCTTTTGACCACCGACAGACACATTTTTTGTCTGTAATTAGCACATCACGCGACAGTGTTATGTTGTGAAAATATCGCCGTGAGAGTCATGATGCCATCCTTGTCTTCGCGTAGATTACTCGCTTACCTGCCTACCATCTGACAAGTCCATATTTGATGCAAGTATGTTGGTCAAACATGTTAGACTACGCATCGGAATAAGCACGTACTCTGACCAGTATTAAATCCGACGTTGTGTGACGTGCAAATTTATCTTTGCAATGACACCTCGGAAGCATGAACAGTGAAGAAACAGTAAGCGCCTGAGTGGGGGAAGATCACTGCCGATTCTCTTTTTCCTGCAGGGCTGTGAGCTGCTGTGAGTCTTTTTTCTTAGCGCTTACCACACGTTTGTGACATGAATCCTACGATACCTTGCGGGTACCACGCTGTTGCTCGTGATGGCAGTTTATTAATCATCGAGTGACATTTACGAGTATAGTACCCCTGTTTAAGGCTGTGTTGCAGAAACTCTGGATCGTCCCATTGGCGGTTTAAGTATCCCTGGGCATGTAAGCCGAGGGCCTGTCACTTTTTCAGCCCCCACAACGATAATGGTTGCATGCGGGAAAAGCAGGCAGTTGATTGATAATAAATGTCCATTATGTCCACTTCGTGTTTGCTGTACCAGATAACAAGGTATTATGTGAGACTGAGCCGTTGCCATGACTGAAGGAACTGGTTCGAGCACCCAGCCGCGGTATGAGCCCGTCAATTCAGACGAACATGCTTCGCTTGATCCCTCGCACCATGAAGATACTCCACTCACCACGTTAAGAGCGGACAACGGAAAGAATGATGTTGCGATTTTTGCTCTGGAGAGGCAGAGTACGAAGATCAAGCCTGCGGGTTGGCGCCTAAAGACAATCCTCAAGAAATGGCGCATGCAAATCCTCCAAGCATCGGCACGCAAAAAGAACCGACAAGTACCCATCGTCAAAGATCGCGTCACCGCAGTTCTGGCAGCCCTGGTGCATTTGCCAGCGATCGCCGGTATCATCACACTAAGCTTCTACATCTTTAAGAATTACTACATTGGCAAAGAGCTCGAAGGAAAGCCAGATTACGATGTTGAGAAGAAATTGGGCATCCAGCTCGCTGCGAAGCTGATGGAGATGTTCATCGTACTGTCTCTGAATGCTATAGTCTTCTCCATGATTCGGCATGAGTTTACCATTGGACAGTCTGTCCCTTATGGTGCTCTGGTAGCTGGACAACAAATATCTGAGATTAGCTTCTTGTGGTCTGAGGAATTTCTCGGTATCCTGAAGGGAAAGTTCTCACAGACGTGGAAGAAGATCGGTTTTATTATCACAGTCTTCGTCTGCACTATAATGGCATTGGGGGCCTCGTCTCTTAGTGCTGTTGCGATGATGCCACAGGAAGGTGACTGGAGAGCTGGCGGAAGCTTTGTTTACTTCAACGGTACCCGAGATCAGATGTTTCCGGCTCTGTTGACAGAGGACCACACAATTGGCTCAGTCTGTAACGTCACTGGGAACGAGTTGTGCCCTTCTTGGCAATGGGACGTCATCAACAGCCAATTGATCTCCAAGCTCCGGCTATCAGGTGAAGTGAACAACGGTCTATTCGTCAGACGACCACCCAGCGAGATAATGCTAGCTGGCCATTCTTCGACACTGGTTAACCTTGTGGTTGATGTGAGAGAGAAGTGGTTCAACTTGAACAGTCCCAACCACACAGTTGCTAGGATGCCACATCTTGGGCCAGCTGAGGCTTGTGTCACAACGTCGCTCCATTGGGAACAGGCGGCCGACGACTCTGCTAAGAGGAGACAGACGAGATTCAATAATTTCCAGAAGATCTCGCATAAACTCAGCGCACCTATGCCCATCACCAACACTAGGTGTGAACTGACGTCCGTAAGCGACAAGAAGACGAAGACGATACTATTTCCTGACTTGGTCACCTTTCCTCCCACAACTTTAGAGGTCGAAAGAGACTTCCTCAGTGATTGGCTGTCGGACGTTCTTCCCGACTTGAGGAAACCAGAAGTATTATGGTTTGACTCTGGGCCCGTTATTGCGAACACTTCTGTCGGAGTAGCAATAGCTGTGCCTTCCAATAAGTCAAGCCAAGCAGCCGATATCTACGGATGCATGATTGATGCAAGATGGATCACCACAGACTTGAGTGGTGATGCAGTCGCGCTTACCAGCAAGGGTTACCCGCCGTTCTCAGGTGCCATCGCAACAGCACTTGGAGGTTCATGGATCGGTAGCCCAGGATATGGACAACGTGTTCATCTCGCACCCAGCTTTGCCAAGTATCTCAATCCCTTGGATGAAAGAAGCAATAGAACTGTCATTCATGAAATGCTTCTCAACAGCGGTGTGTGGACATCCGACGGCAAAGGATCAAATTCTACGGCACATTTAGAGGCGATTCTTGGCGGACTGGCAGCCAATGGCTTGGCGCGATCAAACCCCAACATTACTGCTATCACCACGCTGGCTGACCCAGATGGCGAGTGGTGGAAGAGTTTCATGCCCCAGGATGGCAACGTGTTTGGTCCAGGCGGAAGCCCCTATGCTGTGTCGAAGGAAGACAAAGAGCGTTTCTTCAGGACTGAAATGGAGACTTGGGTAACTGGGTTCGCATTTGCTGATAACAGTCTGACCATGCGAGGAGCCATGGCGGTTTTCTACGTCTACGCGCTTCTCGTTATAGCATACTCTATATGGTCCATCTGGTCAGGAATCACCTCATCTTCATGGGAATCTGTGCCTGATCTTCTCGCTCTTGCACTTGCAGATCCAAAGTCAAGGCCCGACAAAGCAAATTTGGAAGGTGGAGGCGCGAGTGTTATGGAAAACAACTTTTGCATCTCGGCAGATGGAAGTACTCTGAGACTCAGGGCGACTAACGGGATAATCCCTCCTGGGGGCCGGGTTATGCCCAACGTGGCTTACGATTGAATGGTTAACAGTCATAACACGCATAAAAAGAGAGAAAGGGGATTGTGAGATATGAGTTAACCACTTAGTTTTGATGATGGGAATGTACTTGTACTGTAAATATTGCATAATCCGCCATTAACGTCACATTTACGTCGATACTCCGAAGCCTCCGATTGGATAAAAGCATAAAGCGGGGCGTTAGTCTATCCCTTACAATTATCCTGCAACCGTGTCTGTCATTTTCAGCTATAACAACCCAGATACTTATAGCTAGCGACATCTAGTACACTATTGCCACGCTAAATTCGGTTACTTGGAGCGAAGAACACGACAAGATTGCTACAACCAATGGCGGACAATCAAACGCCACCATTAGCTGCAGGCCCTTCAAGACCAGCACGTCGTCTTCTACCGGCGGCGAACCCAAGGCCTACTTTAGTTTCGAGGCCGATACTTTCTAGGCCGAGACTGAATCCTGTACTTGCGGCTTGTGAAGTATGTCGGAAGCATAAAGTCAAGGTATGGATCCTGATCCACGTGGAGTTACGCCGTTCTTGAGGGGAAACTTATTATTTATGTTAGTGTTCTGGTGAAAGACCGATATGTCGTCGCTGTCACGATCGAAACCTTACATGTACCTACGTGACCAAGCCCGGAGAAACTAGGTCTCAAGCTCTCTATCGCGGTTCAAGCAACTGCGAAAAAGAGGTTTCAACTATCTATGAAGAGCTTGTTGGCCTGCTGAAAAGTCTGCCTGACCAAGATGCTCAAGATGTTTTGAAAAGGATCAGGTCAGGGTCAGATGTTGGCTCAATTCTTCATCAGGCTAAAGCTGGAGATGTTCTGCTCCAAATGGCTGTTGCGCCCGAAACTCGATATCGATATGAGTTTCCTTACAAGGCAGATATGCCGAGAGGATACCATATCGATAATCCCTATTTGAAGTCTATGTTATATGAGACAGCTTCGATCTACTCATATAAGGGAGGTCCGGAGTTGGTAACACCAAGTTTTTTCACCGAACTCACTTCCGAAGAGCAGAAAAGTTTATATTTAAAGCCCTTCCATGCAGCACGTGTTGTCGAACCACTTCTCACTGACGCGAAAATATCGAAGTGGACAACTATCTGTAAAGATGATGAACTGATGAGAGATTTGCTGCGCGTACTGTTTCGCTGTGAGTACCAATTCACTGCAGCATTTCAAAAGGATCTTTTCCTCCAAGATCTATCAGCAGGACGAAAGAGCTTTTGCTCCTCCCTTCTCGTCAACGTTCTTCTTGCTTATGCTTGTGTAAGGAGAACATCATCGACACTTGAGGTTATAATCATTGACATGCTAACCAGGTCTGCTATCCGCAACTTTCCAACCGCGTTGAGTACTGGAATCCCGATAATTTGATATATCGCTTCATGGCTGAGGCAAAGAGGTTATGGGAGCTGGAGGCAACGGTGCCGCGCATCACGACTATCCAAGCGGGCATGCTATTTGCTGTATATCATAACCTTTGCGGTTTAGATGAGATCGGACAGGCGTACAGAGTGCAAGCTGTGGCGCTGGCTCACCAACTTCGTATCTTTGATACGCCTGTGATGGGTCAGAGTGAGAGACTGCAGAGGGGCAGAGAGTATACTGCATGGGCTCTGTACAACTGGGAAACGTGAGTGCCCCCACCTGAAGACTTCTGATTGTATATTGACATTCACAGCCTATCTGCATTTTCGTTCATGTTTGCTCCACTCGTCAAAGAGCCCCCTAAATGGAAATTACCAGATCCCTCAAAAGACTCATTCTGGTATGGCGAAGTATGGGTAAACTACCCCCTGAACCATGGCGTTTCTCCCCTATATCTGGGCGAAGTTCTTCGGGCGAGGAGCCATTTCCGGATCATCATGAACGAATTTTCCGATATAGCCTACTCGGAAGACTCCAAGGTAGATCTGTACCTTGCTCATCATTTCCGCAGGCGATTGGAAGACTGGTACAACAATCTTCCAGAATCCCTGACACCGAAAAGAATCGTCCTACCGGGACAGCTACAAATACAGTGGGTTAACTAACACCGTAAGAGAAGCCAACTAATGGGATCCAGCATGTTTTACTACCAGCTGCTTTTGACGATGTTCGAACCTCTACTCGAAGTAGAGGCAAACGAGGACCCATCACCACGTCAGATTGTAGCTACCGTAAAGAGAAACCTTCAAACCCTTGTTAGACTCTACTTTCTCCGGCACGGTTTCGAAGCAATGGATCTTTTCATTGTCATACCACTCATGATCATCGGCTACGACTCCCTAGGTGCCATCAACGACGACACTCCACCCTCAGAGATCGAGTCTCTCCGAGCGCTACTTATCCTCGTAGCTCAAGGTCTTTACCACCAACGTCGAAACCATTACCTAGCCCAAGCGCTATTTCGAGTTATTCGAGGAAGCATGCGTCCGCAAGAGATTGGACTGTTGAAGTCTTCCATGGCTTTGGAGGCTGGTGACATCGACCAAGAGCCGGAACTGGCTGTTGCTGTGCGAAGTCAATGGCCAGTCAGTGTAGTGAAGAGGAAAGAGGATATAAAGTCCCATGTGTTAACTAATCTTGTTGAGAACCTCGGTGACATGAGTGTGGAAGAGGAGACATAAGATTATCCAGAAATATAAATGGCAGACAAGGGTACACAAAAGATGGAAGTATAACGTCACTTTATTATTAGATACACACAATACACGCCAACAGTTGACGATATTCTGATAAACCTTCGTCAGGATTAGGTTTGTAGGTGTGTTATTGTTCGTTGTGTTGATTTGAACTATACGACTTGAAAACTGACCTTGAAACAACTCAAATAGACGATATTCTGACCTTACAGATAACACAAGATCAGCCAAGTGCGGTCTTGATAACATCCTCCAACTTCTCTTCCTCAAGTCCAAGCTCATGCAGCTTCTTCAACTCATTGTCATCAACCTTGCTTCTCAGATCCCCTCCATTACCCTCCTGGAAATGCGTCAGCATGAACTTGCTCAACGGAGCCATGGCATCTCCTTGTTCAATCTTGGCATTGCAATCCTTCAGCGCCTCCTCTGTGTCATGACTCTCCACAATCCAATCCTTCTCCGTCGTCCCCGTCGCCCTCTGCGCAGCCTCAAAAAATTCCCGCTGCGTAAAGTGAAATGCGGGCGTGTACACAGCATTATTCTTGTACTTGGACAAACTTTCCTCGGGAAGAGTGAGAACTGCTGCTACTGCTTGACCAGTATGCTTGGTATCAGTACCGCTGACTGTGCCGACGCTGCCGTCCCACAGGGTTGCTTTGCGGTTCTCGAAGTCCAAACCCCAGAGACCTGAGCCGACATGCATGTCGATAAACGGACCGACAGTTACCGAAACCCAGCTGCTTACGCCAAGCTCCTCGATCAAGTCGCGGATCCTCTTCTTGTTCTGCAAAAGCTCATTCTGCTCGATAAGTCGTTGGGCAAATGGGTCGGGGCCATACTCAGCAGGCAGGACGTATGGGATGCCGGCCTTGGCAGCCGCGCGGACAGCTGGTTCTTGCACGCTGATAATTTGTGTAAATGGTGGCATCAGGACGACTACATCGTGCCCTTTGAAGGCGTCTACCAAGAAAGATTCGTCTTGTAGATCGCCCGTGTTGACGATGACCTCGGAAGGGAAGGTGCTGGTAGCTTCAATACGCTGGATGGCGGTGATGGTGTGAACTTGGTGGGCGAGAAGGGCTTTGATAGCAGGGTTTCCGACTTGACCACTTCCGCCGATGATGGCTATCTTACGTCCTTGTTTATGGGGAGCCATGGTGCGAGACGTTGAGATGGTGCTTGATACAGTAATCAGTTGAATAAATCGACAGGAAGTGAAAGGCGGGGGGCTTGTTGTTGTCTTTTATATCCCTTTTCGTTTCCTGCTTACTGAAGATTTATGCCGGCGGGTCTAAAATGGGCCTCCACCGTCGGAAACTTATGCCTGTTATTGGGTTATGTGGGAAGTAAGCCCATGTATGTAAGCAGTCATGAAAGAAGCTAACGTTCTTGATGGACTTCTCTCAAATTAGGAAGTATCTTTCGAAGCAGCTCTAATATAGACGAAGTTATTAGGGGAAGTCTTTGGGGTGGGTTCATGGACACGTCATCGAATCATTACGATAACACGCCTGTTAGTCTCAACATGGAAGACTAACTGCATCTTAGACCTACAATACTTTCAAACACTTTAATAAACATTTCAAAGGAGCATTATGGAAATGCACCTATATGGACTACTTATTACCTTCTGGTGATCAATATTGGCGGAATACGAAATCGCAATTGGCTCCACGCTACATAATAACTTGAGCTACCACGCGAAACATGAGGCGCCGAAAACGAATCACCTGTTGAAAGACAGGATCCAACTACACGCAATTTATCATTACTTGTTTCTTTTTTTAATTTCCATCATCTCTTAACTTTGGTTACGTTCTCTATCTGCTGCTCATTTACTCAGCCACATTTTGCGCCGCAGACACCTGAGGTCCGCTCCTTCCTCAACTTGTCAGTACCGACAATGTCGGCACTGATCTCCAGGCAGGGTTCCACAAGCTTTGGTTCCCAAACCTTCCGGGAGGTTGCGTCCTGTTCTCAATCTGCAAATATTCCCTTTCGCTGTCTCAATTGCAACTTTCTCTCGGATTACTTGTCTTAAGTTTACTACAATGGAAGATATTCCAGCATCGATTGACGACAACACTGAGCTCGCTTGGCCCGACGATCTTCCAGACGCTCCTGAGTTCCAAGATATGGATGAAACTGCTGGCTCTTTGAACGAAACAAAGGCCGAGACTCGAAGCATATTTCTTTTGTTACTAACTTATACTATAGGGATTGACGTCCTTGAAGAACAATATCAGACTCTCTGCCGCACGACTTGAAAACCGAAAGCGTGCCTCGGAGCATATGTTCAGTCATCTACCTAATTGAGAACTTGATTGGAATCTGAATGGAAGATGACTGTGCCGCGTTCAAGGTATGTCCTGTCATGGTGTGAAGGTTAGCTCTGGAACAAAACTCATTGCGCACTTGGCGACTGAAAAACATCGAGCAAGTACTGTTCTGGTGGTTGTCTTAACGATCAAGTTTTAAATGTGACAGAAACATGATGCATTCCTTGCTCTGTTTAATTCAGCTCCGGACCTTACTCCAGTTATCAAACGAGATGTAGACTCTGAGATTCTGCAATCAAACCCCAAGAAGCCTCGAGTCAAACCTAGTGGCAAGAAGACCATGGGAAGCAAGATTATGAGAAAGTACAAGGTCAAGAACAAGAGATTAGAGTCACCAGAACCTTCTGAGCTTTGCCCATGGACGGTGGTAGCAGAATCAGATGAGGACCAGGAGAATGGGATTCTGTGGCCTCAGGAACCAAAGTTCAAGTACACCACTGATGATACCACTGGCTATAATAAACAACGGGAGATTCAGTTAAGTCACTGAGGAATGTTAATACCCGGGGGGAGAGAAGGATTATCTTCTAAGGCTTAGGCTACTATAATAAAGTAGTCTAAGTACTAGTCTAAGCTCGCATAAAGTGACCAAATTATTTCGTCTCTTATGCTTAGGATACTGAATGTTAGCGGGGACTTGAATCTGGGCGCCACCCGCTAACGTTGACTAACAGAATCATCGCCCCGCATTGACTGTAACCACTTGTGGCGGCGATTACGTATCGACAGCCCGGTAAGTCCGAATTGATGGCCTTTAAAGAAACCGATAACGTTACAGACCCAGAGAGTCACGACCTATACAGAACCTGCCAAGAACCATCACATCATCTGAATTCAGAATGTCTCCCACAGACGTCTTCAGCTCAGGCTCTACCGCCTTGATCACCGGAGCCGGTGCAGGCATCGGCCTTGCCATCGCAAAAACATGCCGAAGCAAGGGCATGCGAGTACTCCTCGTTGACAACGACGAAGAAGCTCTTGACAACTTGAACAAGCAGCACTTTCCAGATGACTCCGACGTCGTCACTTCGAAAGTGGATGTCACATCAACTTCGGACTGGCAGGCTCTGAAGAAGCTCGCCCAGGACAAGTTCGGCACCATTGAGTTTCTAGTCTTGAACGCAGGACGAGGAATGAAGGGCACCTGGGGCGATGAGAGCTATTTTAGAGATGTGAGTGCGACTGACCATGTCCCCTCCGGCTGAGGCTAATGAAACAAGACCTTGGAGACCAACCTTTTTGGTGTCATCCATGGCATCAATACCTTCCTGCCTGTTGTCCAAGAAGCTGCCAAGTCCAAGCCTACAAGCATTGTCATCACCGGTAGCAAGCAGGGCATCACCAACCCTCCCGGTAACGCAGCGTACAATGCTTCCAAGGCAGCAGTCAAGACCCTAGCCGAGCACTTGAGCTACGATCTCAAGGACCAAAGCACGAGCGTGCACCTCCTCGTACCTGGCTGGACCTTTACCAACCTTGTAAGTTTAGTAGTTGGAATTCCGAAGCTTCCGACTGACGTTTTTATAGGCTGGTGCAAAGGTGTTCAAAGAGAAACCAGACGGGGCTTGGACACCCGAACAGGTTGCAGAATATCTGTATGAGAAGATGGACAAGAATGAATTCTACATTATTTGTCCTGATAATGACGTTGATGAGGAGACGGATAAGAAGCGCATGACGTGGACCATGGGCGATGTGGTGCAGAGACGACCACCGCTGACACGATGGCGTGAGGAGTGGAAGCAGGAGGCTGAGGAAACCATGGCTAAGATGGATGTTTAAGTCCATGTCAATTTCCTTTGAAGAGGCTGATAAAAGGATGGTTCAATTCTTTACTGAGAGGGTGCCTACTGCATCGAAGGCTGCTGTGTAACCACAACCAATCCACATCGAGATATCAGCCATAAAATCGAAATCAACGACAACCGTTGCAAATAAGAAGCCCATTACAGTTAATTATGAGATTGTTGCTTGAGATTTATTTGCCAATTTAGGAAAAGCCAGAGTCCAGTACGGCGATAAGCACGTTGGCTGCAATGATGGAAAATAAGGTAGTCAAAAATTATACCATGACACAGGACGTGCAAACCGCAAAAAGAGAAGAGAACGCCGATCAGAATTGATCAACTGAACTGTCGATACACCAGGGACTCGAACCCTGAGCCTTAGTCTTAGGAGGACTACGCGCTACCATTGCGCCAGCGCACCGTGTTATTATTGGATACAGCTTGAACTTTACGTATATATAGTCAGATGTCACGACTCACTAGCACGGTTGCAAAGCAAAAGCAATGTTTTGACCAGACAACAAGCTGCTACTTTGCGTTTGAGAATAACTTTTAATCTTTGGGCTCATGGTCCGAAGCGCCTTGTGGAGAATGCCGCCATTCTCGACCAGTGACTCCACTGGCCTACATTCGGACACTTTCAACGATATACTTTTTGTAAAACCATATTCTTTCGAGATGATGCCGCCTATGATCAAAGCAGTGAGCCTCTATAAGAGCCTGATTCTTTTTGTCTCAACAGACGCAAAATCAGGTTGTTCCCCACGAACCATAACTATGCCAACCCTCCTATAAGCCGTACCTTCAGAATCAGCAGGTACCAGTATCAAACATGTTTCTTGACATCGATGCGTAGGAAAGTCGCGAGTCTTTAGTGTAACTGATCGTACAAGGAGACAGGTAAACAGGTCGTCATCCCTATCATCTTGTGTGTCGAACATTCCTGAACATCGCCAAGGCATTGGGTCCCCTCTAAAATCAGGCTCCTCGTCGTTGATGTTGAAGTATCGCGGATTAAATCTCTTAGATCTAGGGTCTAGGCGGAGTCTCATCTCCCTGGTTGGTCCTTCAAGAATCATGGTGCTCGATGAGATGTCTGAGACCATGGGCTCTCCCGTCCATGTGATATCCGCCGCCACGATGTTTGTATGGTCATGTATATCACAAGGCTCATTACCCATGGAACGAGACCAGAAACTAAAGTCGATAGTTCCAACACGCGTGAGCCATGACCAAGATGGGGCTTGAGGAAGGGCCTTCGAAGGATCAAGCGTGTCGCCAAATCGAGCCCATAGTAAATCGTCGATGAGGGTCTCGTGCCAACAACCCAACAAGTGTCTGAACTCAGTCCTGTCACAGAAGTACTGCACCATCCCTGCGAGAGCTGCAAGTCGGTCTCTCGTAACTGTGAGGCTTCGTTTAGAATAGTCGGCTATCCACTCAAGCCACAGCTTCTTCATGTCTTCTATAGAAGCGGTCTGTGGGAAGAACTTCCAAAAGAAGGATTTGAACCTCTCGTGCTCGAACGTAACTTGAGACTCGGTATGGTAGCTGTGGTGGCAGTTCCAGTGAATTTCGGGCTGCATGCAGTGTACCACTCGATGGGATAGTAGTTGCTCCTGCAGCGTCCAGCCTCTGGTACTTAGGTTTGCGAGTTTGGTTCGGCGCCTTATGTCGCCTTGATGGAGCCGAATCAGGACGTTCTGGTTCTTAAAGCGCGCGCCCAATTGCGTTAACGCCACACCGCGATCTTCCCAAATATCTAGGTCTGAATCGGCAAAGCAACCCTGCGTGCTGTCTTGTGCATCTGATGCCGAGATAGTGACCGAACTCCCTGCGTACACGTCTTTCATGCTGGCAGCTTCCCTCTGCCAATCCTTAAGATCATCTTGCACGATACAAAGACTATCAATCCATATGTATCGGACACCGAGCTCCCATATTATATCAATAGCGTCGTGGAATGTCTTCGGAAGAGACTCTCTTGGTATGTTCTCAAGGAAAGAGCTGATATTGCCTTTGGTGGTTACAAATGGACGTGATGCCCCCCAACAGTAGCTCAGAGTGGCGTACTCGGGATGATCATCGGGCTGTGAAAGCGATTCTACCAGGCGAAGATTGTCTTTCTCTGGGCCTATTTGCACCAGACGCCTCGGAAATCCGTGGGACGAAGGTTTGCATTCCGCATGCTGAGACACACAGTTTGTGTACCAGGACTTGATAGTCTTGATCCTGTCTTCCTTAGAGGGTTCCCTCCAATCCCAGATCGAGCTCTCGCTAGCCTTACCTATTCGCTGTCAGTATCTATACAGGTAACCAGAGACCAATACATACTGCCAACACGACAAGTCGTGATCGTCACCTTGAAGCTATCCGCAAAACCATACCACGGCACAATGATATCACCACCGAGGAAGTTGCAAGACACATCACCGACAGCAGCCACGGCGTTAGTTATCTTGAACTTCAGCTCAAGTGATCTGTAGTCTTCTTCTTTTATGTCTGGATAGCGTTTGAGAAGTTTTGGCAGTGACCAGGAATGTTGTATGAAATCACAGAGAAGACAGGTCTCTGCCGAGTCGATGAGTTCTTGGACATATCTATGATGTCTCACTGGCGCATAGGCGTCGACAGAGTGAAAGTCTTCGAATACTTCGGGGTCAGTCTGGAGCGAAACAATAATCGCGCAGTGCCGGCAGATCTTCCCCATTGTACACAGGTGACCCCGTCGCAAACCAATATACCGGCAATCGATAGGCTGGACAGTCTCGAGTATTCTTTGGACCAATGGCAGCAATAGAGTTTCGGGATGTTGTGATGTTGGTGCCTTTCTGAACTGTTGTCGCAGAGTGGAGAGATCATTAACGTTCTACGCTAGCTTTGGAATTTCTTACTGGTCAGCAAAGTATCCATGGATATTGTTGTCAGCATACTGAGCATTGCCACTACAGGGCATTTGAACATGAGCTCGTAAAGAGGTATATCGTGGACTTCCTGAGAAGCTGTAGGCCAACTATAATTGAATTTGTTATACTTTATCTTCATAAAATCGGTCCGACTGTTGTATATGGCTGTCATTAATGACCCTTGATAGACGCGTTTGACGGCGAGCATCAACAGTAAAATCTCCCCGCTGCTAGAACTACAGTTCAGTTCGGTGACCACCCTCTGTCGAGTAAGTAGCAGGCGATGGATCTCGATGGCAGATAGGCAACAGAAAAATGGTCCTCTAAGCCTCAGGCTGCCAGGATAAATCATCAAGTAGCTAAAGCGTTAGCTTAAAGATGCCTAAGCTGGCATAAGATGACTAAACTATTTCGTCTCTTAGACCTTCAGCGGCCAATGTATCTGACAACCTAGCCGGAACCCTGACGACGCAAAAGCCCGTTTTGTCCAAGTCGTCGCTCAAAAAGTCACCACTTTCATCATAAAGAGGAGGACACGGGACTGATCTGGTCTAGTGCACGTCAATTCGGGATACAACGAGTAGAAAATGGGTAAAAAGTTCCATTGGCTTTCGGTCAAAGCCTTAGACTCAAGTAAATTCGCGGGACAGGTTGGGCTTGCATTAGTCTCGGGCTTGGCCTCAGTCAAATCTGTTCAGGGCCACTTCATGCGCTCTTCCCAGATCCTGTGTCTAACTTCCAACGCTTAGAATCTATCAAAGGAGAATCACGCCATCAGTCTATGGCCAATTCAATAGTCTCACCATTTGAAACGAACTACGGAGAGAAAGGATCGCGCCGGTACGAGGCTCAAACTGCAGTTCACTTCGATCAGAAATAGGGTTCAGAGCTACTCGACGCCACAATCCTGGTAACGAATGAGATGCCTATAAATAAGTGACAAAGCTTCGGAAATGAAACGCTGTATTTCTGTGTTGGTAGAGCGCTCTGGCCATCGTCTTCAGGCTTGGCCCTGCTTCAACGCCCTGAAGACTGAACGGTCCTCTCACCGACCAACGCGTTGATCTTCTGCTCCCGGATACCCGGATGTTTCATTAAGGCTAAATTGCATGAAACAATCTTCTTCTTTGTTGCCCAAATACCGCCTAGCTCCTTGTGTAGTATTCGAATTGGGGATGTCTGGTGGCGGTTTATTAGGCTCTGGGCTTGCAGATGTCCAGATCTCCGAGACATGAGGCTCATTATCGATTGGACTATTCCCGAATTGACGTGCACTAATTTGACGACTATGCATGATGTTGCATGTACAGCCTTAATCCCGACTTGTCTAGGCCAAGGTCGAGGCTCTCGTCATCCCATCCCCAGCCGCATGAACGATCTACAGCTTGTATAACATCCCCGGATGGTCCCACTCTCTTCCCGACCGGTAGATCGCCAATCTTGTAAATTACCTTTGCTCTCTTTGTCTTTGTGTCGCCCCCTACTATTAATCATAATGCGTTCTCTTCAGCCTGATCTATGGGCAGCTGAGTTCGTCACCTTCCCAGCCGCAACTATCTGTCTCATCCTACGCCTTTCCAGCCGAAGAATAACAAGAGTAAAGCTCTGGTGGGATGACTACTTTGCGATACTCTGCTATGTACATAAACCATCCGATGTACAACATAGGACGCTTTGTTAACAGTGAACAGGCCACTGCGGTAGCCTGGGCTACCATGCTTCCGATATGTATGTTTGACCGTCATCCTTGTGCTTCACTATACTGATTTCTTTTTCTTTTAGGGATAAATCACGGCTTTGGCTTACATTCGGATAATGTCGATAGCATGAGTACTGAAAATGCCAGCTACACTACTAAATGGTACCTGTTCATCATAGAACACCTTTACGCCTTCACACTTTTCTTTGGCAAGATTTCTATCTTGTCCTTCTACTGGCGTATGTTCCGCGTCGCCAATATCCAAGTTGCCGTCTCAATCCTGTTAACCTGTTCCGTTCTGTGGATCCTTATTCGTGTAAGTCGTTTTGGATGCTACCCAGGACCAACTCAGACTTATATATATCTTCTAGATCTTTCTTACCACCTTCCATTGCTATCCCGTACATGCCTTCTGGGACCCAAATGTCAAAGACTTTGTATGCCCCATCAAAAGCGCAGACTTCTTCTTTGGTACTGTCCTTGCACACGTCTTGATAGATGTCGGCATCCTGATCTTACCTGTCGTCCAAATCCAGAAGCTTCAGCTCCCTGGTCTTCAAAAATTAGCGATCTGCCTCTTGTTCATGTTTGGTGCTCTGTAAGTTGTCTCTGTAGGCTTCCCCAGCTCCCCATCTAACATATCAATAGCGTGTGTGTCGCTGGTATAGTCATTATCACCGTGGCTACCCGCTTCAACAACAAATCGGAAGATATGACTTACCAACTGGCGCCCATCATCATATGGGCCTCGGTCGAGGTCAACTTGGTAACAATATCCAGTAAATCCTTCTCCTGGACGCTGTTCCATTCGCATCATACTGACTGCGCGTTACGCAGCCTGTCTACCGATCATTCGACCAGCCTGCCTATATCTATTCACATGCACGAACCCAACATCAATCATCGACTCCCAATCCAACGAATATCGTCGCAACTACCCCCGAAGCCATCAAACAAAACGTTCAATCCGTCTCGGAACGATACCCAAAGACGGAACGAGCTCTACACAGCAGCTTACCGAGTTCGAACCGAACGCGAGTGATACATCAATGGCTTCAGTGGCCGAGAGCGAAAGCTATAGGCGCCATGGACACACGGCCTCGGTAACTATCCCAAGTCCTTTAATTGCCGCGGCCTATACAGGCGTTAGTCGTATCATGGTCAAGAATGAAACAATTGTGCATGTATCAGACTCCAGGAGTCCTTGTTGAACAGTATGATGGACTTCTCTTAGCAAAGGCGTTGTCGGTACATTGGCTATTTCTTTTATAATAATGAAGCAAGTCACACTCTTTTCATGTCGATCTGTTTCTAAGCTGAACCTTCTGGATGATGTGCATAACACCCTGTCAAAAAATGGCGTGATTTCTTTGCACAGACATGTGATAAAAGTAGGTAGGATCAGGTAAAAAAGAAGCTCTATATGTATCCGCAAGGTGACTCTGTATGTGGAGAACCCCGGATCAATCGCTCCAGAAAATCTTCGAGGATATTCGATGCAGCTCCTTGGCAAAAGCTGAAACGTAGAGCGAAAATACGAAGTGGCTTGCTAGAAAAAGTTGGCCTGGTAACAGCGCTTACTTTTTCTTTCAGCTTACGTGCGACGGCGCCACGCTTGGACGCGCTCACCAGTCAAGTCAGCCACCTTTAATTGAATTTGACCTCGGCCAACCTCTCATCTCAGCTCATCTCATCTCATATCATATCATATTATTGCATCGTACAGACACTGTCGCTACAACCAGCCTCCCTTATAGAGACATCTATTGAACGCGTAGACTTGCTCATTTTCTTGGCGCAATTGATTAAGCTCATTCCTCCCGGTCGCGCGATGAGAATCTCCAGCGAGGATTCCTAATTTTAACCTCAATAAAGGGAGTCAACAAACCCTAACAAAATGCCTCACAACATTCGACGCGTGGCCGTCATAGGTGCCGGACCAGCCGGCGCAATCGCCACAGACGCCCTCGTCAAAGAAGGAGCTTTTGACACGATCCGAGTCTTCGATCGCAGAGTTATAGTCGGAGGAACATGGTATGATACCACTCCTTTTCTCCCTTGATAGGAATCTCAATTGAATTAAAAAAGGGTCTACACACCACATCTACCACCCAAAGTCCCCTCGCTAGAAGCGCTGGTCACTGGCAATGCGGATGAGCCTGTTCCCATACCAGAGTATTTACCAGCTGTGACGCCAATTGATGAGAAGATCAATAGTCACCAGCAGAGATACTCTGATTCGCCACTTCATGAGAATCTGCACAGTAACATTGCGCCTGAGATTATGGCCTATACCGAGGAGCCGTTACCAAATCGACTATCGCAGCAAACCTTGAAAGAGTATGGGCCGGGTGCACCTTATCGGCATCACACAGTTATCCGACAATGGATCGAGGACATTTTTATCCGTGGTGGGCACGATAGCTTGCTTGAGCTGAGAACTTCAGTGGAGCTTGTTGTCAAGGTGAATGACGAGTGGGAGGTTACTCTGCGAAAGGTTGTCAATGGTAGTAATTACTGGTGGAAGGAGACTTTTGATGCTGTGGTTGTTGCATCGGGTCATTACAACGTGCCTTGGTTTCCAGTGGTTGAAGGCTTCTTGGAGTATGATCAGCGATTCCCTGGTGCAATCTTACACAGCAAACATTTCAGAACAGGTCGGAATTACAAGGGAAAGGTACGCTTCCATCCCATGTTATCAACAACGAGGCATTTGATACTGACAGCCAGCAGCGCGTTATCGTGGTAGGAGCTTCAGTCTCCTCCGTCGAAATAATGTACGAAGTCCTAGACCACGTCGCTGGTCCAGTCTACGCTTCTGTCCGAGACGAGCCCATCGAGTTCTACGGATGGGTTCCCTTGGAGCATCCCAAGATATCCGTCAAACCAGCCATTGAGCGCTTAGACCCGAGAACTGGACGTGTCTTCTTCACCGACGGGTCTTATCTCGATGATATAGACCACATCATCTACGGAACTGGTTACACGTTCAGTTTCCCGTTTCTTCCTGCTGTCCAACAGCGTGTTAAGAACTCTTACCGTCGGTTGCCAGGAGTTTATCAGCATACTTGGGATATCGAGGATCCGACTTTGACTTTTATTGGAATGGTAAGTCACACCTATACCACGACGGTCGAACAGTATAGCTAACCTTGTCAGATCGGAAGTTTCACATTCAAAGCCTACGAATGGCAAGCCGTAGCGGTCGCTCGCTTCCTAGCAGGCCGCTCCAAGCCCCTCCCAGGCATCGAAGAGCAATATGAATGGGAGCGTAAACGTGTTGAGGAAAGAAGAGGAGGAAAAGAGTACTACACCATTGGTCCCGACTACGAAGCATTCTTCGAATGGTTCAGGGAAATGGCCCAAGAGCCTGTCAAGGGCACAACGGGACGAATCTTGCCACCATTTAACCCGCGGTGGTTAGTGATTTGGAGTAACATGTTTCTTCCCAAGTTGGATCGTTGGAGATGGAAGAGGCAGGAAGCCGAGTGGAAGCAGGAGTTCAAGGCTAAGCTTTCCAGGATATAATGTCGGAGTCGCTTGATGGAGAAGGACGTTGGAAAGACCTAGTAGACTTGGGAAGAAAAGAATTAATATGTAATACGGGCTATCAACAATCTTGAAACTTTTCGATCAACCCATGTCTTAACTGTGCATGATTTGCCTGAACCATCCTGTTATGGGTGATGATAATATATCTCGAGACAACTCACACATGGGTGCACAGCGCGTTAGACAAGACACGAGAGAGTTCAAGATATACAATATGGATTAGATTAAGAATCCGAAAACAATCTACCTATGTAGTAACGCCAGTATGTAAAAGTTCGTGGCAGTGGCACACCGAATATTAACACAAACCCCCTTCTTAATATTCGTCCCGTATCTCCCAACCCTAAAAGAAGAGATCACACCGGACTTTCCCGTGCAACCCATGAATGTAGTAAAAATGCAATTCGTTAAGACATTGACAAGCAAGGGTTTCCTCTTGCTCCAGACTTTTTTATCGCCGAGAAATGCAGCACATGATACCGGTTCGTCCAATGAACCAGAGGAAACCAATGAAGCGGACAATAGACAGCACACCTGTCGCGTAGAGGAGGAAGCGGAAGTACATGGGTGTGCGGACATCTGCGGCTTTCTGTAAAGGCTGTTAGTATGTGTTGGATATGGAGATTGAGATTAAGGTAACTTACAGAAACGCCGAGAGTGATGAAATCGTCTGTTGTGACAAAGACGATGAGAACAATGTTGCAAAGCAACCAGAGAATAACCAGACCCGTTCGAAAAGACTTATAGGAATCTTCGACGTCCTTCTTCTCCGGCTGCTCTTCCATCATTTCGCTCATGGGCGCGAGAGCTCGCCACACGACCTTTTCGAACTTGCTGTCGATATCTGTCTGTTCTTGCTCGATTTCTTCAACCACAGCTTCCTTGCCCTTTTCATCCTTGATGATGGTGGCTGACGGCAGGGCTTCAGCGGAATCGGAACCCTTGGTACCCCAGGATACGTCGTGCCAGTTGTTGAAGGCATAGACCATCAGGATGTTGATGTAGGTTGACATGAGGACGAGGTACTGGGGGAATGAGTGGAACATGTGCCATGGGTCAAGGTAGAGGAAAGACGCAATGTAGTTGAGACCGTAGATGGTGATCAGGGCGATGATGATCAGACCTGCGACACCAGTATCGCCTCCGAAGAAACTATCGAAGAAGGCTTGTCCGGACTCGAAGGAGATCTGCTCCTCGATTGGCGTTCCAGTGAAGGCTCGGTAGACGAGGTAACCGGTCAATACGAGAAGATAGAGCTGGATCAAACCGAAGACCATGAAGGAGAGAACGTAGGTGTATTGCGCGCCCTTGGGTCTGTTACCAAGCGCAAGGACGAATTGCAAGACGAGGAAGGCGATGTAGATGTATTTGACGAGGACGTTGACAATGGGCGTGGCTGTGTCGCCGAATGGCCAACCATGGTACTCGGACAAGACCTGTGGCGTTCCGACAAGCTTCATGATAATGGTGGTCGTGAGATAGAAAGCGGCGAGCGAGAACCAAGAGAAGAGGACGTTGAGCAAGTTATACACGAATTGAATGTGCAGGAAAAAGAGTCGAATGAGGTTGTGGCCAGAGCCATACATTCGGCCAAAATGCATAAGAGAATAGAGAGACATGGCAAAAGATCCGTTGAGCCATCGTCGTCGCTGGCCGATAAACTCAGCGGCGGCTTCAGGCACATCAGTCTCGCCCTTGGACGCCTTGATGTAGCTCAGATGCCATTTTTGACTCGCCTTGGCGACTAATTCGAAGCAGAGAATTCGGTCCTCGGCAAGGAACATGTTCTTCTTGAAGATGTTCATTCCGTCAATACCCTTCTTGCCTAGTGTTTTGGAGAGCGTGTGGTCTCCGTGGAAGTACTGTTCCAAGGGCCGTCCCATAATGGCACGGAAGCGGTACGCTGAAAAGGCACCGGGAAGGACACTGACGTATCCAAAGGCACTTTCCAGTGGCTTATCGAGGACGTTGGAAATCTTGTACTCAAAATTCTGCACCGCGACAAGCGGGTTGAGAAGCATCTTTCCTCCTTTGCCCAACATAACGTGGATCTCTCCACAGGCACCGCCCAGGTCACGGTCGTTGTAAAAGCCTTCCCAAAGGGACAAAAGGGCGCGCGGGCCAGGTTTCGTTCCGGCGTCGATAAGGATGGCGACTTCTGGGTTCAGAATGCGGCCAAAGGCGTTGAACAGCCAGCGATGCGAATTGATCTTCTTGCTGTTCTTCTGTTTGAGACAGAAGATGAACTGCACGGGGGGCAGGTTGCGGTGCGGCTTGTCGGGGTCGGGACGGACGAGTTGTTGGTCGGGTGTCACGGAGATCTGACTAGTATACTCGAAAATGTGGGCGACCGTTTCCTTGCCGTTGACGTCCTTCTTCAGAACACCATCCTGGTAGATACCGACAGTCGCGAGAACATCAAAGACGTTCTTATCGACCTTATCGATACCGTCAAAGACGAGACACACCACGATCTTCTGCCAGGCTGGACCTCCCTTGTTCCAGAACTTGGATCGCTTCAGATTCACAATGTCCTGAATATTCTTCATTGTATGGTGGAGGGTACGCGCGAGGAGGACCTTGTCTTCGTTGTAATAGGTGATGGCGATGAGGAGCTCGGTGTGACGGTTGTACATTCGCGGGCGGAGGTTGAAGCCGTTACGCAGGGTGAAGTCGTTGGGGTCGCAGGTAGCAGCTGTGTAGCGCATCTTGGTGAATTCCTCCTCCATGCTTCCAGGACCGTTGCGGTACCTGGGCTCGATGGCGTTCTTGACAGCGCTGGGAACGGGGTAGTCAATGCTGAGGACGGAGCCCTGGACAAGCTTGATCTTACGGGTCTTTGAGCGACCGAGACCGCCAGCGCCAACTTGTGCTTGTTGCTGTCGCATCATCCAGCTCTCGTCGACGTCGAATTCCTGGTATGTCGAGTCGGGGCGACCGCCACGGGCAAAGTCAGGCGGGACAGACAGCGCCTCGCCATTCTGATCCCATTCCTGCATCGTAGGCGCCCGATGCATGACCGAGAGACGCGACTCAGCCAGACGTGAAGCTTCGACATCGTATTCAGGCTCTGGGTACTCGTAGCCCGGCGAGCCAGGCATGCGACCGTGCTGGTCGGGAGGATAATGGCCGAAAGCGCCAACGCCATAGCTGTTGTGACCGAAGCTGCCTTGGTCGAAGCTGGCCTGGCCTATACTGCCATGGTAGGAATTGTGCAGAAGATCGCGGCTCGACTCGTTTTGCTCGGGAACGGGACGCTGGGCGCCCAGCATGGGAGGGGGAGACAATTGGTCATAGTCGGGTTCGTATGGGTTGCTCGGGTTGCTCACGGGCGATCTGTTGGAGACATTTGCGTCGTCGGATTCGCGAAAATGGTACTGCAAGAAAAAGAATGTCAGAAACGGTCGTAGAAATTGATTGCGATAGTTGAGGCTGCTGCAGGGCTGTTGCTGGAGCAGCTGCCCTGTAACCGTCGCTGTAACTGTTGGAGGCTTAACTGTAACTTACTGCCTGGCCAGCGGGTAGATCTTGCATCTCGCGGGGCGCATCATAGTTTGGGCCTTTCCCTTGGCCATGTTCGTTAAAGACCATCTTGTCTGTCGTTTTGCGCTCTCGTTGAACTCGGAGACGCTTCAAATATATTGTATCGATCCCTCTTCTTTATTTCCAGAAAACCCCAGGTCTAGCCGATGGTGGACATGCGATTCGCGATATCGGGAGTGCCGGCACAAAAAAACGAATGGGTGATGCAATGGGGCGCCAAAATAAAAAGGTGAATTAAACGAGGGACAATAAAGATTATGGGGAATTAGGTAGGTGAGTAGAGCAGAGTAACGGAAGAAACCTTCTTTATTACAAGAACGGCTCTGTACTTCTCTTGAGGAAAAACGAGAGGTAACAACAAAACAGCTACTTCTGTCTGTGATGGGGAAAAGGAAGAGAAGAGTGTGGAAAAAGTCACGCGAAAAATGGAACGGGAAGCTTTCAGATGGATGGGATTGTGGGCTGGTGCGAGCTTGGTCACTTTGTGCTTGTGCTACTATGGATGGACAGTCTATGGAATCAGGTACAATACGGTACGGTATTGTCAGGCTGTCTCGTCTGTCTTCTTGTTTTCCGATCCATCGCATCAGAAGCTGTAGCCAACACAGTGAGAGAAAATTGTTATAATAACTGGGTAATGTATCCATCCCATTCACTGCTGATCGCCCATCGCCGCGTAAACTAGCGTCTCCAGTTTATGCCAGCTCAGGGCGGATTTGGTTGGTGAGAGGGTGACGTAGAGTCCTTTGCATGGTCTAATCCTGTCAGCCAAAAAAGCACAGTTACTATTTTTGGTCGAGGGAAGGGGAACAAAGCCTCGTATACGCGCAATACTTGCTGCGTGTATCCGTACCCAGACCCAGAAAACAAAAACAAACTCAATCCGTCCATACCATATCATGGGAACATATAACACAACGCATACTGTAGCATATGACTGTCCCTGTGGCGGACCATGCCATAATGAACCGTTGAGGGCCCGTTACGTCAACAAAAAACAGGGCGTTGATTTCATGTTACAAGTAAAGACACCAAATTCTTATGTGGCCCCACTCCTTAATCCCTAGGATAAATTGATTCATCAGGTACCGTACAGTATTAGACTCTACAGTATCTACAGTATAACCCCACGGACGGACAGCCGACAAGGACCAAGCATGTCACTTGCATCGCGCATCTCACAAAAATAGTATCAGTGAGTTTTCCCACGGACTTGCACGGGTAATGCAGATAGAGTAGAGCAGATCAACGTTACCCCGAGATCAGCCCTCTTTTTTAGAGTCTCTTTCAACGCAATTATTCTTTCTCTCATGCTCGATGCTAAAGAGAGAGAGACAGCAGCCAAGACACATCAGTTATAGCCCCTCCCCATGTCTAGTGCACTGACGCCATCACAATTCCTGATTTTTCCCCTGCATGCAATTTGGCATTTGCATAAAAACACGGGAAACGAGAAAACAAGGAAAACTGCACACACAAAACGATGCCGAATGTAACTTTCTCTCGTCTGTTTCATTTCGCTACCAACCATCGGGTTCGGCTCCCCCCATCAAAGTTTGAATGCGAGAAGAGAGTGAAGAAAAAAACTCGCACTCTGCTATAATGACGCCATTTCCAGCACCTCGGAGCATTTGCCTAGACGCTAACAGGACAACAACACCACCAGAAAAGAACACGACACTTTATTCTAGAAGGCAACTAACGTTTGACTTTTTTTCTGCTCGGTCTGCCCGTCTCGTCTCATTCCGTCCGGTGTTTTTTCTCCCTCTGCACGGATATTCCAGACGGTCCCTGGAATGTCGCACGGTTCATTCTACAGCGACGACCAGACCCATGGCGAAAATGTCAGCCTTAGCTTCTAACTTAGTGGCTGGTCGCAGATCGTAAAACGGTGCTAGTTGATAATTTAGCTTGTGAAATAAATGAACAATAAGCTGCTAGGACCACAAAGTGCGTTGTTTTTTGCTTCTCGAGGCGAACAGATAGTGAGGAGTGGATTGGCATCCATCCTTTTCCATTCTTCGGACGCGCTCCGATGAATGGCAGGTCACGTGTCAAGTTCAATCCACTGCGTTCTGCTGTGCAATGTCGCTTCACGCGGATCTCGGAACATCTTCAGCTGGAGGGTCCCTTCAGTGCACGTCCTGTCAATGTTTTATGCAAGGCTACGCAATCTGACAGTCTACGGATGGTGAAACAATGATGTCGGAGTAGGCGTAAGACTATTTTCTGAGCTGAATGAAGCCCCGAAAGAAAGAACGAAAGTCCACATAAGACAAATAATCGGGGACATTTTGATTCGATCACTCATCCCCTATCCAACAAACTGAACTCCGTCTCTGGCGACTTGGTGTTTTCGTGATACATGACATAATTCCACGTGCAAGAAGGCTCATGATGGGTAGTGTACAACGCAAACGTGAGACAGAAAAACATCATGATAGATTACATAGCCCTTCATGCCATCATATGTAACACCGTCCTAGAGACAACCAGCACAAGACATATGCTTAGAGTCAAGCTAGATTAACCGACAATGTACTCCTTTCGTGCAACTCCAGATGACAGATAACCCGTACGATCCCAAAATCCTCAACACCATCTCAAACAGCGAGGACGGCACAGACAGTTGGACAACACTCATCAGTCATCCTTTTCCTTACAAGCCTTTTTGAACTCCTTCAAAATCGCCTGGGGAGCATTAGTAAAGCTTCATTGGGGGTATAGAGCAACTCACATCAAAATCCTGATCCGCCATCGACATAAATGCCTTCGTTTTGTCAAGCTTGAGCTTCCCAACACGAGGGCTCTTGATGCCAAATGCGATTCTCGCCAGGAATCGCGCATCATCGCGGACATCCGTCGCCGCGAGCACCTGGGCAACTGCCGCCTTATCAACCTTCTTTGGCGAAGCGGGCGGCAACGCAACCCGTTGACCTTGGTAGCAGAATGTGCAGTGGCCGCACTTCTTCGCCTTGTTGGGAAGTTCCATGCCAAAGTGCTCTGCAATAGCGACGCCGAAGCATTTGGGGGATGTGATAAAGTTGACGACTTCTCTCAGGCGGTCCAGAGCTTGTTTCTCGCGCCTAATAAGATCTTCGTAAAGCTCGTCCGTCAGTTTGTCAATTGCGCTGTCGGTCTTGGGCAGTTTGGCCAGGACCTTGTACTTTTGTTCCACGCCGCCGACGGTGAGGACAATAGCGCCACTGTTGTTGAGGTCGTTGAGTAGGTTGACAAGATCATTTCGTCGCAGGCCTTCTGTGTTCGCTACCTGGGTCAGATCGATAGCATGGAACTTCTTAGCCTTTTTGGCATGTTGAAGAATGGCTTTGCTCTCGGGTGTGTTGAGAGCCTTGAGACGAGGGTAATAACTCGACGTTGCCTCGAATTTGTACGAGCTGTACTCCGGCGTCGTAGCACGAATAAGATTGAACTTCAATTCGAGCGCCGCGTAGATCACACTAAGAGGGCTCATGCGAATGTCGAATTTCGAAGACTGCTGGTAGTGGCTGACTTTGAAAGTCTCACCCTGGGCAAGATTGATGACATCGCCGTCGAAGATATCCTTGAGAAGTTCGCGTAGAGATGGGCGGGAGGGGAGATCGCCACGAGCAAAATTCTCGCGGATCCAGAAGTCCTCTCGGCAGAGATACAGCATGCAGTAGCTCTGTTTGCCGTCACGACCGGCGCGGCCTACTTGTTGACAGTATTCTTCAACGGTACTTGGGACATCCCAGTGGATGATGTTGCGGATGTCTGCAGGTGTTAGTTTTGCACTGTGAGGTGACATTCTGACATACCTGGCTTGTCAATGCCCATGCCAAAGGCGATTGTCGCGACAACCTAGAACACCATCAGTGCCACTCATCACACCGTCCCCGTCAAACTCACCGTTTGGATTTTGGATGTCATGAACTCATCCTGAATCATCTTCTTTTCCTCCACTTTCATGCCCGCATGGAAGTGAGCAGCAGGAAATCCCTTCTTGGTCAGGTGTTCCGCCAACTCTTCAGCTTGCTGAGTCACATGTCAGCGTCGGGGTGATACAGAGTCAGAAAAAGGTAACAACCTTCTGGAGGGTAGCATAGATCAAAGTTGACCCAGGATGTGTTTTCAAGAACTCATACAGAAGCTTGTACTTGTCATCCTTCGCTTCGACAGCCTCTGCTTCCAGTCGTAGACTAAGGGCCAAGTCAGCGTAGCCCAGAATAGCGCATAGGATTGCGGTACTTACTTTGGTCGATACACTGATGTTCTAAAAACACCATCTTCAGTAATACCAAAAGCCTTGCAAATGTCATCGATGACAGGTGGTGTGGCTGTGGCTGTGAGGCAGATGACACGCTCTGCTTGAATCTCTCTGACGAATCGTGCAACTGTGTCGAGTCAGCTTATGTCGAAGGGTGGGCTTGGGCGACGGATGTAAACCTTTTAGGTAGTCCGGGCGAAATGAGTGTCCCCACTGGACGAGAGTCAGTCAGATTCCAAAGATAGATGAAACAGAGAAACATACCTCTGAGATACAGTGTGCTTCATCCACACCAATCAATCTGACTCCTCCTTTGACGTGCTTCATCATGCCGACGAATCCCTCGTTGTTGAGCCGCTCCGGGGCGCAGTACAATATACGCAGCTTACCCTCGCGGAGATCTTTGTTGATTTGTTGGAGTTCATCCCAGGTCTTTGTCGAATCCATGCATTCCGCAGCAATGCCCTTTCGCTTGAGTGCGTCGACTTGATCTTTCATCAAAGCAATCAGTGGGGAGACGACAATGGTAATGCCGGAATCGTCGGCATGTCGCTCGTTGGTCAGTTTGTCCATTTCTGGAAAGGCGATGGCAGGAATCTGGATGAGTGTCAGCCAAAAGACCTTTGAGATGCGTTGTGAGGCAGTGCATACCTGGTAACAGAGCGACTTTCCAGCTCCAGTGGGAAACACGACGAGCGCACTGTCTCCATTGAGAAGTCTGCTGATGGCCGCTTCTTGCTCATGTCGAAACGATTTGTAGCGGAAGTTGTCTGCCAATATCCTCTGCGCGATCTGGATTCGTTGTGTCTCACCAAGCTTGCTGTTGGTCGTGCTCACAGAGCCAACTCGTGCTTTCTTTACAGGTGCATTGTCGTTCTCTTTGCCTCGGCTGTGCTTTCGGGGTGTCTTGTCGATTAGATCGCCAATCAGATCCTCTTCTTCGATACCGTCGAAAATGAGGTCATCTTCATCCACATCTTCAAAGAGCGCGTCCCCGGAGTCAAAGTCGTCATCGGGGATTCCCATTTTGATGTCGGATGAACGAAAAGAGTGACAGGAATATTTTTAGTGAATTGAACAGACGGTATGCGACAATACTTGAGACAATTGGGGTGATGGGGAAGGCGAAAATTGGATCGTTGCGAATGGCAATGACAGGCTACCAGGCTCCCACCTTCGTTCCTTCCCGCATGGCGGAACGCGTTGAGTGTCTCGTGGCAGACGCCAGATCACGTGGCGATAAGATTATCAATTGTAGGTGGGGTACAGCGTGAACAAGAGTCGACAGATCTGAGAAGTTAGCTCCTTAGCAGATTTTCTGGGCTTCGACCCCATATTCTGTTAAGGCATCATCGTCACTCATCTTTTTCTGTCGGTCGCCTACCCTACGGTCGTTTACTCTTTTTGCCTTGTGATGTTTTCCCCTTCATTTCCTATATCATCATAATGTATAAATCACAAAGATCATTGCTACAAGTACTTATTTGTTCCTTTTACCTTTTGTCTCCGTTTTAGTTGCCAGGTGGGTGCCAATTGTTTATTCTTTGACGTTACTTTCCTCAAACTGATGTGAACTCACGATCCAAAAACCGCTCCACTTGGATGAAGCCTTCAAGAATAATTCTACTAGGCGACAAAAGGTCTCGTAGTATTGTAGTATAAACATGTTTCTGCCTGTTCACCTTCTATGCATATTCTAGATAGTACATGTCAGCATTAATTTGTTTGGCGACTCTTGCTTCCCGCTTCCCTTTGCCTCTCCCCGCCCTAATACGGAGCTGACGTGTTTGTCGCGCCGGTTATTTGCGGAACACAACGCACAATCAGCGTGATCGTAATATAACCCCAACACATGCTTTATGCCAGCATTTTGCCGTACTGTACATAATATTCTGATCCCAACCCTACTGAAATGTGCATGCCTCTCACAATCCGTTTCGCCGGTTCGGAAATGTCTCCTCTCATCTCGCTACAGTGGAGCAGCGAAGCGAGGTGACAGGCGGTGATCTTCTACGTCATCGGCAGCCAACCTCTCAGCAAGCGCCAGTGACAACGATGTCGATCATGTCCACAGCCAATGCCCTTTCACCACCTCGCGATCTTCGATATCATTATGCTTTACCTATGATCGCATTTTTGTATGGCATAAAAATGCCCCTGCATTTGATACGCACGAAACATCCATGACGTTTATCATTCCTCACTTCATTCGTGCCTGAGCCATATAAATCTAGCCCCAAACACGCCAAGAATTACTTTATTTCCAACTCTATATTGTTCAACAAACCACCATTATCTTTAGGGACCCCTATCTTTATCATCAGTAAACATATCTCTTCGTTCACCATGTCTACTGGCGGTGCTGGAGTTTATCAGAATAAGCACGGACAAGGGATGTCCCATGCGACAGGCCCCTCCAAGGTCCCTGAGGGCATCGCACGACTGGTTCCCAAGGGTCTAGAAGAAAGCCTCCCCAACTCTGTATGTCAAACATCCCCAAATCGTCATACTTATACAATTCTGACAAGACAGATTCACCCCACTGGTACCGATATGGGCCAGTCACCCAACAAAACACACGCCAAAGACGGCGGTAATGCTTCTGCAGTTCCCCAGAAGCTGCAGGAGAAACTACCAGAAGGCATTGAGAGGGCTGTACCAAATGCCATCCACGATACTGGCGACACCAGCGGAGCGCACCGCAAGCATTAGTTGGGACTTGGATTCGTACATAAATAATGAAGATTGATTTGAAATTACTTGATACAATTTGAAATCGTTTTCGTGATGCAATGCTGAATGTGAATGTAAATGATGAATGATAGAGAGTCGAGACATGAAGATGTTGTTACAGAACCTGTGCATCCACCATTGAAGAACCGGCTCACAGATATAAGAAGAGACCAGTCGCGAGGATAAGAACGCCAGTTACAGCATGGCTGATACTGGCCTGGGTAGCCTTTTCCTCACTTTCTCCTTGAACATAATCCTTATTCGCGAATTGCCGCACGATAACAGCATCGCCAATGCCAACGAATGTTCCACACATGAAGCAGATACCCATGCATTTCTTGGTTATTGCAGCGGCCAATGGGCTAACCTGACAAATAGGCGAGAATTGCCAGAACGCATACAGGCCAAGCGTGCTGAGGCCTGTGCCAATATTTCGTAGACCAGATGCGTAGATAAGAGACTTCTGAAAAGCCTCAGATTGCGAAGAGGTGGTAGTCTTTTCAGCAGTCGAATTCTGAAGACCAAAGAGACGAATTGCGTTGTATGGCGACACGAAGCTGTAGATGCCAATGCTCGTGCCGGTCACTCCGAAGAGCAGAGGAAGTGCCGAGACTATGGTTGAGGGTGAGAAGTCCGTGTTCATGGTGAATGGGTTTATTGAGTTTGGGCTGCAATTCTTGATGAATTGAGGGTTTGCGATAATTGAGAGAACAAAACCGGTGAAGAGTAGTTGGAGTTGAGGCTCAGGTCAGTGACGCAAGAAGCTGGGGTCAAAGAGGCTAGAGTCTAGGCGAGCCCTCATACATGCATATGCTGCGTAAGTTCGTAGGCTAGACTCCGTAAACGACGGTCGCTGCGGTAAGCGCTATTTTACTTCGTCATAATGTCTTGGATTATTTAGCTGAATATGGTAACAGAGCACGTTGGCGCGACATCATATCGTGAGCTTTTAATCATGCTAACAACTTTGAACATAGTAAATTCATAGACCGTTACTGAAATCTGGCCCTGTCTCTTATTGATGATCACGCATATTAATTACAATAACCAGATTCCGGTTTGAAGTTCCATGGTTTGACCAAGATGAGCGCTTCTAGTCAATTCCGATGTCATCATGACGGAAAATCTGCCCTACAGTCCATCCTCAAGGAAACCGATCACTGCAGCACGAGCCTGAAGCGTCTCCGGTATAACAGGATCCCAATTAAAACCATGCCACATCCCTTCCGACACCAAAAGCTCTACCTTTACACCAGCCTCTCTTAACTTCCAATAGAAACGTATCCCATGACTGAGAGCAAAATCTCGCGTCCCAACTGTGATAACCGTCCGTGGAAAAGTCTCATCATACTCAGCGTAGACGGGAGAGTAAAGAGGATCCATCACATTAATGCCCTTGGGAGCATAGTTCTGAGATACCATGCCTGTGAGAAGACTGACAGGCATGATGTCGCGACCCAGGGAGTTGAAGACCATTGAGTCGCCTGCTCCGCTTAGGTCAATAGCGGGGGTGCAAAGGTAAACACCGGCAGTGGGCATGGGCAGACCCTCCTTCTGCGCCATGAGGAGCATGGAAACGAGGATCTGGGCTCCTGAAGAGCATCCCATGGCGTACATGTCAGATGGATCGATGGGTGAGCCTCCAGGAGGGCCGCATTGAAGGAGCTCTCGGTAAACAGCGAGACACTGATTGCGAGCTTCAGGATATTTAGCCTCAGGAGATTTGGTGTAGGCGATAGAGTAGACACGAACGCCCAAGTCGGCAGCCATAGTCAACGCAGCACGATCTTTTGGACTACCCATGATGAAAGCGCCTCCAAAGACATTGAACAATATCTTCTTCTCTTTGCCAGGCTTGATGACTGGAGGCTCAATGAGTATAACTGGAATGCCAACAATGACATGATCAGTTATTTGAAGTTTGTGTTTCTCGATCAGCGTGGCTTCGCCAGGTGCTGTCTTCTCGCTAAAGTTCTCTCGGAGACCCGGCACACGACAGGGTGAAGTGATGAAGGATGAAATAGTGTTTGCCAAAGGAGGATGGCGGATGTTGTTGAGGAACTCGACCGCTTCGGAGCTGATAGTCGCCTTTTGGCCGTCTGTAAGGGATACCATTGTGATGAATCAGAGAATGAGATAATATTAATTGGCGAATGTACAGTGAATGTTCTGCCAGACTGACAGGAACGTACCGATGTCTTTATAACATCAATCCTAGGGATATCATGATGAAACTTGCTTCCATGAGCTCGAAAGTCCGCACAGATATCTTGTCGACTGGAACTCCGCCTTGCTCGGTGTTCTTCTTAAGTCCGATACCTATACTGAGAATGAGCCGGTAGTTTGTCGCATCTCTGATCATGGTTACACGCAGGCTGCGGGTCGTACTAAAATTCGTAGCTTGGAACCTCATTAGGATTAGTTCGGATCATGGAACCGAATAAAGACGAGGTTCTCTCGTGGCATGACTCCCTTCTGGTGTTAGCGCTTACATGCTGTGCCCAGGGCCCATGACAGGCGGGCTGACTTACAGCCGATTCATCAACATGAGCATATCAATTGATAGTTAACGAGTATGACCATGGACAAGTATAAAGAGCCTCTTTGGCTTTGCACATAGTCCAATTTCTGGACAAAAACAGATCTTTCTCAAGACCAATTCTTTGCACTCATCCGTTCTCCAACTTCATCATGTCTTCTCAGCATGGCTACGTTCAGGACCTTCTCACAGGACCACCGCTCACGAGCATGGGATATAACAGACTTGGCAAATCTGGGTTGAAAGTCTCGAAGATTATCCTTGGAGCCATGTCATACGGAAGCAAAGACTGGCAGAAGTGGGTGTTGGAAGAAGAAGAAGCTCTTCCTCTCCTTGAACACGCCTTCAAGGCCGGTATCAATACATGGGATACTGTAAGTGCATTCTTCTATACCTTCATTTACCTTTGTTTTTTAAACTGTTTGATGAGGTGGCTGACTGGTATTGGCTAACAGGCTGATCTCTATTCCAATGGTGTTTCCGAAGAAATCATCGCAGAGGCACTCTCGACCTACAAGATTCCTCGAGAGCGTGTTGTAATTATGACCAAGTGTCGGTTTGCTACAAGTGCTTCAGGCGAACCTCAACTCCCTCCGTATGCTGCCACAGTCAACGATGGTGAGATGGTCAACAGAGTCGGTCTGTCACGCAAGCACATATTTGATGCAGCACAAGCAAGTGTCCAGAGACTTGGCACTTATATCGATGTGCTTCAAATCCAGCGCATGGATCCAGATGTGCCGCGCGAAGAAATCATGAAGGCTTTGAACGATGTGGTGGAGGCGGGATTGGCACGATACATTGGGGCGAGCTCTGTAAGTTTGCCTGAATCCTTTGACTGGATGAGGAGCGCTAACACAGGAATTTTAAGATGCCTGCTTGGGAGTTTCAAGCGTTACAAAACGTTGCTCGAGGGCATGGCTGGCATCAGTTTATTTCTATGCAGAACTATTACAATCTTCTTTACCGGGAGGAGGAGCGAGAGATGATACCCTACTGTAAAGACGCGGGTGTAGGATGCATCCCTGTACGTTTATTCCTTTCTACTTTAGTACCCGATATGGTCTAACTGTGATTCCTTGTAGTGGTCCCCCAATGCCCGTGGGGTTCTGGCCCGTCCCTGGAACGATATCAACGAAGGCACTTCCATACGAAGTCAGCACGACGCCACCCTTAAACGCCTTTATGAGAAAGGTAATATTGCGGACAAGGCCACCGTCGATATAGTCGAGGAAGTTGCCAAGGCAAGACAAGTACCGATGGCTGTGATCGCGACAGCATGGTGTTTGCACAAGGGCGTCAATCCAGTTGTCGGACTGAACAGCAAGGAACGTATTGACGAGGCGGTATGGGCTGCCAGGATTAGATTGACGGATGATGAGATCTCAAGGCTTGAATCGGCATATGAACCCAAGGCTGTGACTGGTTATTAGCTTGGGATGGGATGGTAGATCGGTATATTGTGTCTTGCCTAAAAATAGAGTGGCTGAATCATCGTTGCACTCATGATTGCAGAGAACTTGTCTATCCATGCGTTGACCCATTGATGGTGCTGGGTAGGTAGTCCCGAGAGAGCAATGGGTAGTGAGAACCTCATTGTTTGCGTTCCGCAGTAGCCAGCATGGAGACAATAATCCAATGACATGCATATCGCGCTCGCGAGCTCGGAGCTTCCCAAGTTCCCGGCCTTTACAGACTGTAAGGTGTCGATTACTTGGTTGAGAAGAATAAGATAAGCGTAGTAGGTGGTGATTGTGCTCCCTGAAGGTATGTCGTGGTAGATATACTGGTAGTGGAACGGGTAGTCTTTAGCAACAGGAGTCACGACTCGAGGCTTTCTTAGACCTTCATCGAGGGCTATGAATCGACCATACCATAGCCGCATATCTTGATACAGCCTTTGAGCACTAGCAAGTAAAGACGCTCGAGTCTTATCAGAAGCATCATCAGTGCGACGGCGTGTTCGACTCTGTAATCCAGGGATAGCAGCAAAATAACCAAAGACTTCATGGTACATACCCGAAGACTTAGGTAGCAATGGGAATTCTATCAAACCATCAGGAATCTTCTGCCAGTCTTTGGACTCCAGGATGCATGGCTCACCGGAGGCCAATGCTTCAGCAATCTGAACGTCAAGTCAGTAACCTTCAGGAACGAAGTAGGATATGATTGGACCAACGATTGCTCCGCGAGATGTAAGGAACATAGAGTACTCAAACGCTGAGTCGTAGCAGCGCCCAGGACCTCGGAGCTGCATAAGTCGAGCAGCTCCACCAGCATGCCGAATCCAGGCGTGGTTTACATTGACAAACGTCTGTCAAGCTTTAGTACTTCGGAGAGTTCAAGGCTGATGGCCATTTAGAAACCGAAACACACCTCATAATGACCCAGAAGGACGGTAGCACAGAGCACATTCGAAGTAAGCTGTTGCTTCGAATCGCCCAGAGCCAGAGCAAGATTCTGGACAGCGCAAGCATAAAATATCTCTGCATTTCTTAATGCCGAAACGTCCCCAAATACGCGTGCGAAGTAAGCCCAGGCTACTGATAATGCAGCATGATCCAAGACTACAGTGCTACCCAGACGTGGTGGCAGATGCCACAGCCAACTCCCAAGAAAGGAAGTCTGAACATCAGCGGATCCGAGAGGAAACATAGCAGACACAAACGAAGAAAGTATCTGGTCTCTTTGGGCTTTCATGCCGCTGGGTTGCTTAAGGGTTTCGAGTTGGAGCTGGTGAACGATATCGTGTCCTCTCTTGGCTTCCCACTGTCGAGTTGCTTTGTCGACTATAGTCTGGTCTTTCGGCTGAGGAATAGACTTGTTCACTGCTTGGCGGTGGGTGGCTTTTGATGCGCGACGTGCTTTGACTTTGTTCCCTTCATCGACGAACTTCATCGGCCGGTCGTAACCAGGGCAAGTTCGCCCACCTCTTCGACATTGGGTGCAGGCTGGTCGTCCTTCATCGCACTATCGATATATTAGTTATCATGAAACGCGATGGTATTGAGTAAATACCTTGACGCTTCGCTGGAGACACAAGAGGCATCCTTTGCTTTTTGGCACGCCGACCATTGCTGTATGTAGTTCCTTGTCGAAATGGAACCGTGTAACTAGATGATGCCTGTCCCAAAACACAATCAAGCAACTTATAGAGCGTCAGAATTTGATTGAGGTGTGGAGGAGTAGACCGCCTGTTGCATATTTTAGTATCATCCATTTCCATCCAGTATCACGTAAGCGGCGACCTAAACTACCTACCCAGCGAGGCAGACATTGGCCACGGACGTTCTCTACATTCATCCGAGCCGAAACAAATTGACCAAGATTTATCTGTTAAAGTAAAACAAACACTTTTTTATTTTATTTTACAAAACAAGCGACAAATTTGGTGTCCAGTCTCGGGTGCCTAGTCAAAGACATTCTTTTCAGCTCCAACGCGCTACTGAGAAACTATCGGCCCAGGCAGCCACCACCAAGTCTTATTCTCACCAATGAACCTGCAGCCGATCTGGCGATCCTGCAAACTGTTATCTGTGCTCTTGGTATTTGGATCATTGTTCAACTAAGAGCATCAAACAAGGGACAACTCTCCGGAGATTCTGATGATACCTGGGGCTTTGGCCAAACACTTTCCGTTGTCTTAGCTGCTAGTAACTTAACAGCCTGTTGTCAGGAGTATGACAGTAAGTTTTTCTCCTTTCCTTCTCAACTTATGAGAATCACCAAGTTAATTATCTGAAGCTTATCGCAAGTCTGTAAGTGCTCGCTCTAGATAATTAATATTATAAAAATAAAAAGTATCTCTATATTATCTACCTAAGAAGAAGTCGAAAGTGCACCCATTGTAACTGTTGAGCAAGGCGCATCGTAAACTGATGGCTTAACAAAGTCGACCTTTGCCTTGGTACCCTTACCCAACTCAATTAGGGTCTTTCGCTTCGGATCAAACTTGGGCCAACCAAGCTTTAATAGGCCAGACGAAGGATTGTTGCTAAAAGAGAACCATGCGTGCTGCATTGTTTTGGTAAGCTTCTTCTGATCCTCTGATGGTGGGATTCCGCTGACATCCTCTGATGCACCAAAGATCATGTGCAGGTCCACACCATGATATGCGCCGCTGGTTGGGTACAGGCGTGTGTTGTTCCAATCTGCCATGTACCGATATGCCCATGACGCTACGCCGTGATTCTTTCGTGCCTGTGCTTGGTAGGATACAGGGCAAGTGAAAGATTCGAGGAGGAAGGACTTGACTTGAGCATTGGTAGGGGTGACTCCGTTACCATATGCTGGGACTCGATAGTAGCCATCTTCGTTGTCATTGTGGCCGAAGAGGACAGGAACTTTGGCAAAGTCTCCAGCTTTAGTTCGGCTCACATAGTCGGAAAAGACAATCTCCCCATCAGGCTTGGGGTAGAATGGGGGGATAGATCGAAGAACGCTAGAGCTTGAAGCGGGCCTGATACCAGCAGCCGCCTTCTTGATATCCTCCCAGTCGACCTCTCGCATGCAGCTCATCACATCACTGGCTGCATCGCAACCAACAGCAGAGACTACCGAGTTCCAGTTCTTCCCTTGAACCTCAGCAGTGTTGACAGGAAAGCTGAACGCGTTTCCAGACGGAGCAATGATACCTTTCACGATGGGGTCCTTTTTGTAAGCATACGTCCAGTAGTCGACAGCTACGCCTCCAGAAGACTGCCCGGCGATGGTGATCTTGGAAGGGTCACCGCCAAACTTCCGAATGTTATCACGCACCCATTCGACAGCAGCTCTTTGATCACGCAGACCTAGATTCTGCCTCTCACCAGGAGCGCCGGGAAAGCCGAAGATGTTGATGCGGTAGTTGACGGTAATCACCACGATATCCTCGGCATTAGCAAAGTATTTGCCAGTGTAGAAAGGACTGTTGGTGTTTCCAATAGCAAAGCCTGCACGATTAGCCTAATCTCTGTCTTAAGACCCAGCAGCAAACTTACGACCGCCGTAGAAGAACACCAGCACTGGCTTGTTCGCCTTGGCCGAGTTGCCCGTCGCTTTCGACCAAATATTAAGAGTCAAACAATCCTCACTCTGGGGGGTTCCGGCAGCGCTGGCAAATAAGGAAATAATCTGTTGAGCCTGAGGTGTCATATCAGGATAGTCAACCTTCTTGCTCGGCGACAAGGGGCAATCGAAGCCATATTTCTCCGCTTTGAAAGGCTTCTTCGACTTAGAAGTGATGCGTTGAGGAGGGGCGAATCTCAGTTTGTCGACAGGGGGCTTCGCATAAGGAATGCCGAGGTATTCGACAACACATGCTGAGTTGTCTGCCAGATGTCCAGCGACAGGCCCATTGGATGTATCAACAGTCAAGTAACGGGATGTGTTACATTTGGGAGCAGCAGAGACAAGGGCTGCCCAAAAGACGATCGTACATGTCAATTTGACCATTGTATCGGAGTGTTGCAGGGTGAAAGAAACCGGATAACAACTACAGTATCCTGAGCGATCATCTACCTTTATCAAGTATGCTGAACCAACCATAGACAGACGGGAAAATTAGAGTCAGCCTGCCTAGTACAAGGTTGTTTATCTAGTACCCGCAATCTTCCTATTCTTGACTTCAATCGCCGTCTTCAAGGATGATTAACCAACGCCATCATGCGCCGCACCCCTGCATAAATTGACGAACAAGCGATCTTTGCCGTCTTTGGAAGCTGTCATTTCGTGTTTGCACACTATCGCTAAGACAGGATGTTCGCTACGCGTTAAGGCTGTTGGATGCAGCTTGTTGCTTACTGACGTTCGTATTGATACCACCGGCTTCTTCGGAACATCATGTACCCTGTCATCACCATTGTTGGCTTCGGCTTCGCTGGACTGGCCAGCCTGGTTATCTGTTGGTTGTGTTCATTTAATTTACATGTGCCTCTAATTAAGCGACGGCAGATATTAATACCTAACATACGTACTTGTAGTTTCTAATAATTAAGCCCACTTCCCCACTGTCGAAGAATGTCACTGCGACAATGGTTGACAGAGGTATGGGATACCCCACCGACGGGGTCGATAACCAGGGCTGGAAGCTCTACATCACGTCTTTGGTAATGATCATTGCTGCAGGACTATTTGTCATTGCGCGATGCCTCGCACGTTTTACAATTCACAAACTTGGATCCGACGACATCGCAATCGTCGCGTCTCTGGTAAGACCTTTGGCCCTGTTCTTGCGTTGTTTGACTGAAGTCGTAGGTATCATCCATTCTTCTCTCGACATACATACAATTGGCAATCCATAGCGGTTATGGAATGCACAAACACGACCTTGAGAAGCCCGAACTTCGAATGGCCTTGAAGATGTTCTTCATTGCCCAGACACCGTACAAAGCAACTGTCTGCCTCAACAAAGTCGCCGCGATTCTATTGTATCTACGTCTGTTTGTTACGAGGTCGTTCCGCGTTTGGGCATACATAGTGATGGGGATCGTGGTAGGATATGGTATTGGTGGCATTTGCGCGACGATATGGCAATGCGTGCCTATTGCCGGTGCTTGGAACAAGAGTATTAACGCGACGTGTATCGACTCGAACAAATTCTGGGTGGCCTATGCTACTCTAAATGTCGTGACAGATGTCATGGTACTAGCGCTACCTATACTCCCCATCGTGCGGCTGCAGACCAACGCACGAGAGAAGATACTCCTCAGCGGCATCTTTCTTCTAGGGTCCTTGTAAGTGATACTCACCATATGATTTACTGTTGAGACTAACCAGAAGGGAAGTGTGACTTTAACATCGATCCTACGAGTGACTTCGGTTTCGAACTCTCTCAAAAATAAGGAAGACATAACATACAACTTTATCGAACGCGGCATATGGACTCTGATCGAAGCAAATCTTGGCATCATCACAGCTTGTCTACCAGTATTGAGGCAACCCTTAGGAAGGTTGTTCCCCCGCATATTTGGCACGACGAAAGAGAGATCAGCATATTTGGGAGGTGTAGTCAATGGCTCTAGAGGGTACAAATTGTCTAACCTCTCAACTCGTACCTCGAATCTCAATCTACGTCTTTGGCGGGGTGCCGGCGCAAAGTCCAGCGAGGTCATTTCCATCACGGGAACAGAGGCTAACGTTAATGGGGAGCGGAAGAGTGATGAGGAACGGATAATTACTGGTTCGGTTGAAAGTGGTGACGTCAAGGTATATAGTCATGGGTAGTCAATTGTGAAGAGGCATTGTCGTCAGTTTAGACAAAAAGGCAGTTGAGTTGGTTAGTTTCTCACATGATAGATGTTGAAGTCAAATGTCTCGTACTCGAATGATATAAACCAGAAGTCACAGTGACTCCACAACCGAGACATTTGTTATCATTACGGGGCGTCGCGAACCTTAGCACAGCTTAGTTCGGGTGGTCGGGTGGTGGGCCAAACTATATTCCCACTAGCACCAGGGGAATAAGCTACGTTCCATGCGATGCAGTAGCTGAGCTGTTGCCAAGAAGCTGAGACATGATGACGTGGAAATAAAGCGATAGTCCGGGTTTAGTTTTTATAAATTGTTGCTCTTATCCCTTTTGCGACTTTCCCACACCTCCAAAAGTACAATGGAAACAAAGAACTCCTACGCCTTTCCCTTGAACCCGGAGCAATATGCTCCAGCTCCAGTACCTTCTTTGGCAGAGTGGAAGCAGCTCTGGGATGTCTGGGATCTCGTCACTACCAAGATGATTCTGCCTGAGGCATTGATGGAGCAGCCGATTCCTTTACGAAACCCGTTGTTATTCTACCTTGGTCATATACCGGCATTGTTAGTATTCATCGTCTCAGCGTAGCCTTCAACTAACGTAATGGCTAGTGAAGATATTCACTTAACGCGAGCTACCAAAGATAGACCTACCGATCCAGCTTATTATCACCAGATCTTTGAGCGTGGTATTGATCCCGATGTGGATGACCCGTCCAAGTGCCACGACCATAGTGAGCTTCCAGATGTCTTCCCGAAATTAATGGATATTCTTCTCTACCGAGAGCGTGTGAAATGGCGAATAACGTCGCTCTATGAGAGCGGCAAGGCTTACTCGGATCGTTGCATGGGACGGGCTCTCTGGATAGGTTTCGAACATGAGGGTAAGTCCTCATGATCTAATATGTGAAGCCATCCTCTGACTTGCGCAGGTCTGCATGCTGAGACATTTCTCTTCATGACAATCCAGAGCTCGAACATTCTACCTCCTCCTGGAATACCCCAACCGGATTTTGCGAAGCTCGCCAAAGAAGCAGCCTCGAAGCGGATCCAAAACCCATGGATCAGAATTCCTGCGCAGAACTTCACCATAGGCTTCCGCGACCCTGAAAGTGACGAGGGACCAGATCGATTCTTTGCGTGGGACAACGAGCGAGAGCCATATGATGTACAGGTACCACAATTCGTGGCACAAGGTCGACCGGTGAGTAACGGCGAGTACGCAAAGTATCTTGTGGACGTCAATTATCCACAAATCCCTGCAACATGGGAGAGGATACGCAGTGCAGGCAATGGTGAAGACTTTACCATGTTCATTGCTCGTCACAGCGTCAAGACAGTCTGGGGCCCAGTTCCTTTGATCCAAGCTCTCGATTGGCCTGTGATGGCTTCTTTTGATGAGGTTGAGCGATATACTGAGTGGGCCGGTGCTCGCTTACCGACTCTTCACGAATTACGAAGTATCCACGAATATGTCGAGCGTGGGCGAAAGGTACCAGACGGCAAAGCCAACCACCAATTCCATACGGATCCTAATGCTATTTTTGTCGATTTATCCGGGACCAACTCGGGCTTTCGCAATTTCCATCCTACTGGCGTTACGCACAAGGATTATCTTTGCGGATTAGGCGATACTGGAGGTGCTGCTGAATGGACAAGGTCTCTGTTTGAGCCGCAACCTGGCTTCAAGCCTATGGATATTTATCCAGGCTATAGTGGTAAGTTTCCATCGTCGGTCTTTCAGAATATTTTAACTAAACCCTGTTCAGCGGATTTCATGGATGAAAAGCATGTCGCTGTTGTTGGTGGAAGTTGGGCTTTGCATCCCCGCATTGCTGGCCGAAAGAGTTTGTGAGTTTATCTTTTGGCCTTGAGATCACGAGTTCGTGCTAATTCCTCTAGCTTGAACTGGTGGCAGACCAAATATCTGTGGCCATGGGTGACTTTCCGTCTAGTCAGGGACATCAAATGAAGCTTCACACCGCCAGAACGATTACCTCTGAGGCCATTCGGTTGTGTCCTACCGAGACTCACTGCCGACAAGAGGCCATGGCGAAATATGCGGTGGATTTGTGGATGCTTTTCTAGTCTCGTGTGACATCATACGACTACATTTGAGTTTATGCCGAAACCTAGACCAGATCGAATTTTCGGATATACAATTTGTGAGATCTGATTCGATTTCGGAGCCGCTTTTAGTGGAAATTTCGCGTCCGCTCGATCCGAAGGAATGGATGATGATGTGACAACTATCACCAGAATCAAGCCACCTGCGCGACGTGATTTTTTATCTGGCCGTGTATAAAAGCTGGCCAAGAGCCACGACATCCTAGAGCCTCAATCATTCAGCATTTATTCATTTAATAATACATAATCATAATGTCGCTGCCACGATATCAAACAAACACTCCTCTCCATCCTACCTTCAAGGATGATATCCTCAACACCCATCTTGTCTACGACTACGACGCCACAGACGCAGACGGCAACCCAGAAAAATGGCGCTATGAAATCTGGTTCTTCTCCGACGACCGCGTCGTCTACGCCATTCACGGCGGTCCCATGGCTGGCCGCATCAACTACCAGACCGTAGCCTACCAATGTGTCCGTCCAGGCGAGTTATGGCAGATCAACTGGTTGGAGGAGACTGGAACTATCGTTTCACTGGTTTACGACATCACCAACAAGACCATCAGCGGCATGCTGGGCTTTTCCAAGGGCCATTGGGAGCATGCGGAGGATGCGCATGGTGACAAGAGGAATCCCGAGGATTTTAATAGGTGGAAAGAACTTGCTTCGATTGGAAAGCAGACTGATAGATTTATCTTGACGGAGCAGGCGCATATTCTTGAGGTGTTCAAGGGACAGGGCAATCTGAAACCTATCAAGGCGTCAGATCCTACGTTCTGATCTTGCGGTGTAAAAAGGAACGATTTAGACGATTAGACGAGGTATGCAATTAGACGGTTTCAATAGAGATTCTATTCTTATCACTTCGCTCTCCTGATGCTGCGGGAAATTCCGCAAGGTCCAGAGTCGAGATATATGGGGAACGACATAAGGAAATATGGAGCGATATTTGATAAGAACACGACGATGCTAAAGATCTCGCTTCTTTCCTTGGCTGTATACCTGCACCCTATCCTGATCGCGAATCTGGGGAGATCTGGTCCTGGTCCTTCTTGGCGTATCGGCCTGGGTCACAGCTTGGCAGAGAGCCCTGGTCTACCAAGAAGTCGCTAAGCATGGTGGAGCCAGTCACAGCAAGATGAGGGAAGATACAGCGATGTTGTACTAACAGATACACTCTGATACGCTGTTATTTATTGCTTATCTGTTAGCCGATTATCTAGTCCAGACACACGATCCTACCACACATCGTGAGCATTTGATCACTATGATCGAGAGTTTGAATTTTAGTTGTTAGCATATTTTGCAATAACAAGGCACCTGATATAGTTAAAACATCATTTATATAGAAAATAACGCTGTGTAATGACTGCATTGAAATTTGTTCACACTCAAACAGGCGTGTGGTTGATTTCAACTTTACATACCATGGTCATTACCCTACAACAAAGAATTTTTGATCAGTCGCTTTCACAGACTCAAACAATTTGCAATACCAACCATGGTACAGTAGAGATCAATTATATGTACCATGGGATAAAATCAACCAAAGAGCCATTGCTTTCACTACTGGAATCTGCAATCAGATGAGGACAAAATCACAATCCATAGAAGAGGGAGACGCTGCAGTTCACTTCCGCTCAGAACCTGGCTTTCCCTTGGCAATTCTCAAGTGGCAAATATAGGCCAGTCAGTCAGTAAGTGCCAAGATCTTATTACGGGGTTGATCACCATGTTGCATGTGCATACTTCACCAGTATTGTGGCGATCGTCTTGCAGAGTCTCACTTGAGCAGGACCACGTCGAGATCGACGCGGCGAAGTCGCAGCCACGAAGTTAGCACTGAGACAAGCTCATGCCCAGTCAATGCAAGCATGGTATGATCTCTTGTCGGGAGCTTCACTGCCAAAATATTGTGGTGATCTTACATTCATTGCTTTCTAAAGTTCTGAACAGAGACGTTTGCTCGTTATACTCACTGGATAGCCTTTACAAACTGGGCTGGATGACATAGAGTGCTGACATTGGTACACAAGTAGATCTCGACTGACATGGAAAGATGAACATGTGATTGCCGTGTTATGTGTGGGTGTTCAAGGACTGATGACAACGCCTCGGAGCAACCAGACTCGCCGTTTTCAATGATTGAGTCTAGAGTCTTCGGACGGGACCGAAATAAATGAAGAGCTTGCAGTGGAGGCATGGATCAACGATCATCTGGGACCGACCAGAACAGAAATTTTATGCTTGAAGGCTGACAGGACCCGCTCATCGCGTGATCCGAAATGTTGATGACAGGAAAATGCCTTCCTAAACGAGCTCAACAACCATAGGCCACATACAGAATCGGCCAAGAGAGGTACGCCCCACGGGATATCGGCCCAGACTCTGGGCGGGCATGGACAGCCGTAGTGTTGGACTGTCAACAGCTTTCAACCCTAACCCACGACCAACATCTCCGAATTAATTACACTGACAGCTGCTAGTTTGATTGGAAGCTGTGTCCCAAGAGACGGAATCGTCTTCCTTACCGCCGGCCACTGACTCGTCTTGTGCACGCCGCAACTGTTGGCCAAAGGCGCTGCTGCCAAACAAGATTCCTCAGCCGCAGGAGGATTAGCCACATTGAGTGGTCGGTTCCAGAATCTCTCCGGCTCGCCAAGAGGCTGGACACATTATTTCTCAGCGGGTTTCGGCAATCACAGCTTGGCGACTGTCACTGCTGTACCCCAGATGGGGAAAGAGAGGGTCGCAAGAATCCCGCTTTTTCCGCAACTTTGTTTTTTCTCTTATTGTGTATGTGCAAGGGAGCTTTTGGATCTCTTGCAGTCTGGGGGGCGGAGATTTCGGGGTGCTGATCCGGAAGCGAGGGCGCTATTCGTGGAGAATTGGGTTCTGGGGATGCGGGGGAGTAAGCTTGTCTAGACCCCGACCATCTTTAATTAAGGGAGGGTAGTACGTACTTCATCCAAGAGACAAGAGAATGGAGAGATCAAGTCTTGGTGGATATTTTGGAGTATCGTTCTCAAAGTAAATATTGTCTGAAGCTATCTCCATACTGGATGCACTCTTCAATGAGAACGGTACCGTTGTTGAATACTCGTAAAAGCTCTGCTTACCCTCAATCTGTCCCGGGACACTTTCCCCTCCTGAGAGACACGCGGATTCCAACCAATCGTCTTACGGTTCCCCGGCCCGTAAATCTCATTAGCACAAAGCAACCAGCTCCCCCTTACGGTGCTACCTCGTCCTTACTAGCAAAGCACACAAGGTAGCATCACATCTCGCGGCCGCGCCTAACGAGCGTCAGCATGTTAAAATAGAGTGATCGATCGGCTGGTCGCATGGTGAGCCGATAAAGTCTGCACTAAAAGAGATGGGCGGACCAGGAAGCCGAACAAAGAGTCAGGCTTCATCGGGAGACTCGAGTTAAGCGCCGCTGGTCGACCTGACGCTCATTGACCAATCAGTCAAACAAACTTCTTGTGCTGTCCGCTCTGTCGGGCTCAGACCGAATTCTCGATTCCCCATACCACTCTATCAGGTGCATACGACCTCGCCGTTTCTTGTCAAATCAGTCTAGCACTGCTCGATTGGTCACTCACATCAGCTTTCGGAAGCTTGGCCGTCGATCCGTCCCGGCGAACAGCGAGGCTTCCTTCTCACCAGCGAAGGTACTGGCCTGTTTGAGATCTCTGTGGTTGTGTCGGATGCGGAGACCGCGTTCCATCCACCATCCCATATGCAGTAGTGGCACGGAGCTTGAGACAGCTAAACTCATCACCACCCTAGAATGTCATAGCTGTCTTGAAGTTTTTATATATATCCCCATTCCATCTCGAATTCAAGAAGTTTTGTTTCCAGCCCAGACCATCAGCCAAGTAAGCAACCAAACAATCAGCTCGACAGTCCACAGCTACAGCGCTGAAACATTATCATCATGGCGGTCGACTCCATCAATGAGAAGGACGTACGTTTTTACCTCCACCAAACTGCTCAATTGAGCTTTACTAACACTTTAACTTAGGCCAAGCATGAAGTCGTCATTGTCAAGACGGCCATTGGAGATGAAGCCTTCCAGCAGGCTATGATCAAGGAGCCCCCGCCCAAGATCGCTGCTCCTGTCCTCATCTTCGCCAGTATGGTCGCCTTCTGCTGCTCTACCGCCAACGGTTACGATGGTTCTCTTTTCGGAACTCTCCTCTCTACCAAGGACTTCAAGGAGTTCTTTGGTGTTGACAACAAGGGTATTGAAGCTGGTATGTCTTCCCAATGCAGTCAATTGACTTGGTTACAACGCTGACATGTGATAGGTATCGTCACTTCCATGTATCAAATCGGTTCCGTCGTCGCTATTCCTCTTGTTGGACCCAGTATCGATACTTGGGGTCGCCGTGCCGGTATGACAATCGGAGCTTGGATCATCATCGTCGGTGTCGTCATTCAACTCGCCTGCTACGCAAACGCCAGTGTCGGACAATTCATGGCTGGTCGCTTCTTCCTCGGTTTCGGTGTCTCCATTGCCGCCGCTGCCGGTCCTACCTACGTCGTGGAAGTCTCCCACCCCGCTCACCGTGGTATCATTACTGGTCTCTACAACGTCATGTGGCCCGTCGGTGCCCTCGTTGCTAGCAGTGCTGTTCGTGGTGGCTGGAACTACGAGGGAACCAACAAGTCCTGGATGATCCCCGTTGGTCTTCAGCTCATGTTCCCTTGTGTCATTGGCTTCTGCGCCATGCTTCTCCCCGAGTCTCCTCGATGGCTGTACACCCACGGAAAGCAGCAGCTTGCTAAGGAGAACCTCACCAGACTCCACGGTCACGGCAACCCCGAGAGTGAGTGGGTCAAGCTCCAGCTCCACGAGTATGAGGAGCATCTTGAGCTGGACGGTTCTGACAAGCGATGGTGGGACTACCGTGCTCTCTTCTCCACTCGTGCTTCCTTCTACCGTCTTACCTGCAACTGTCTCGTCTCTCTCTTCGGTCAGTGGGCTGGTAACAGTATCGTCTCTTACTACCTCAGCGCTTTCCTCGACACTGCTGGTATCAAGGATGGTCGCCAGCAGAACGATGTCGCTATGGGAATGAACGCTGTTCAGATCGCCTTTGCCGCTCTTGGTGCCACCTTCACTGACACTGTCGGTCGTCGCCCCATGCTTCTCATTGTCAATGTTGTCTGTGCTTTCTGCTGGATTGGTGTCACTGTCCCCGCTTCCATCGCCAACATCACCGATCTTGACAACCAGGAGCAGATTGACGCTGTCACTCCCCCAGTTAGCAAGGCTATCCTGGCCTGGGTCTACCTCTTCCAGATCTTCTACTCTGTCGGTTGGACTCCCCTCCAGGCTCTCTACCCCGTCGAGGTTCTCAGCTACGAGATGCGAGCTAAGGGTATGGCCTTCAGCTCTCTCTTCACCAACGCTGCTATGCTTGTCATGCAGTTCGGTATCCCCGTCGCTTTGAAGAACATTGCCTGGAAGACCTACATTGTCTTCTGCATCTGGTGTGTCATCCAGTCCATCATCCTCTACTTCCTCGTCCCCGAGACCAAGAACCGAACTGTAAGTTACAATGAATATCCTCCCACTAAGAACCTTGCTAATCGATACTTCTACAGCTCGAGGAACTTGACTTTATCTTCTCTTCTCCCAGCCCTGTCAAGGCATCCAAGCAGAAGAAGATCTTTGAGGCCGATGCCAACGCCAACATTGTCCACATCGAGCCTGCGACCGCTTCTCCCTCTGCCGCTTAAGCTATTCACGTCTTGATTTGCATTTACATATGCTTGGATACCACGGGGATTTGAATGCCCCCTCGAAGTTGTGAGAGTTGAAGTTCAGATTGGATGGTGGAGGATGTCAGCAACCTATAACAAGATTGTGTGCTCAGATGTTGGATCTTAATACTACACTCTTTGTGAATAATAATACAATCTTGAGCCTAACCTACATGTGCTGCTTCCCCATATGAAGATATAAATATATTACACTAATAGTCTTAATATCTTGCTGTAGGCTATCCCGCAAAAACTCTTTAGTCTCTTAACCAAGTGCAATACGGTGTTCTAAACATGGCCTTCATATCTAGCTTCGCTAATCAGTCGTACCTTAGCCTTCACGGCATGCTATTTCCATAAACTTTCTATCGAAAGTGGCTATATGGTTGAATTTGACTGTTTAGACTACCCACGATTCCACCCACCTTCTTTCTCGAAAATGCTACCAACAGCCTCGCACACTTTGAGCAAATGTCGATCACGAAGTCTCGCCGCAACAAGAGAAACGCCAACTGGCATATCGTTCTTACCTCGGAATCCAGGGATGTTCACCACTGGTACATGTAAAGCCTATAGTAGTCAGTAGAGGTCTTGGGGCGTGATGAGTTCACTTACAGTCCAAGGAGATGCAAACACCGGATCACCGGTATTACCCAGTCCCTGCGGTGCTTCATCGAGCACACTTGGCGCAAGGACAGCTAAAAACTCATCCGCAATCTTGTCGAAGCGAGGTCGTAAGGATGCGAGTCCATCATATGCCTCCAACTGGGCCTTGCGTGTGACTCTTCTTCTTTCCTCCACTCCCTTGGCCAACGTTGGGTCCATCTGCTCTTTGGCTTGCAGGTACTCGGGCACGAGGCTTGTTGCGCCTTCGAGTTTCACGAGCAGATTGTGCCACTCCACAACTTTCTCAAAGTCGGGACCGAGATCGAGTTCTTCGACTTGGGCACCATGAGCTCGCAGTAGCTCGATAGCTTTCTCCATAGCAGCTATGGTTCCCTCACCAGCCATTTCCCAATGAACTGGCTTACAAACAGCAAATTTGGAGTTCTTGAATTCCTTGAAGTAAGAGTCCTCGTAGTCATTTAGAGCAAAGGCATCGGCTAGTAGTTCAAAGTCCGCAACACTACGCGCAAAGAAGCCGATCGTATCAACGCTGGGAGAACAAAACTTCTGTCCCTCCCGTGTAATTGATTGCCAGGTAGGTTTAAAACCATAGACATCATTGAACGCAGCTGGTCGAACAATGGAGCCTTTGGTCTGTGATCCTAATGCTATAGGGATCTGGAAATCGGCTACTGCCGCTGCAGATCCAGCGGAAGAACCGCCTGGCGTGTGATTGACGCTATGAGCATTGCGAGTAGCTGGGCCAATGAAAGAGAAAGCGAACTCAGTTGTGGTCGTCTTGCCTGCAAGGCTGTGTGAGCGAATTTCTTGGACATGTTCGGGTGTAGACCTACCGAAAATGAGACATCCTGCATGTCTAAGAACCATTACAGAACCAGCGTCAATCTCGGGATGATCGTTCTTGTATATCTTGGACCCATGCTCAGTTGGCATATCTACAAGAACGTCAACAACACCATACTTCTGCCATATTTGCTAGTTCTTACCCTTGGTCAAGATAATGTCCTTGATCCCGACTGGCAGACCATGCAACGGTCCACGCTGTTCGAATGGAACTTTATCCAAAGCTCTAGCTTGTTCCAGCACAGCTTCGGGATTGAGGTAAGCCCACGCCTTTACATCATCGTCGCGTTGCTTTATCCGCACGAGAAGTGAGGCTGCGTACTGTTCAATCGTAAGCTCGCGAGATCGGAGCTTCTGCAGAGCTTCAGTAGCTGACCAAGACCAGGGCACTGTTTCTGTTTCTTTATCCATCTTCTTGGACTTTTGAGCTTATATTTATCGATGCCGATGAAGCTGAAATGATTGAGCGTCTACAGACATTTGTCGTTGTCGCTGTCGCCTTGAGCTTCCCCGCTTTCTTGGTTACACTGGCTCAGGTCCACTGAGAGGGGTTCGGTTGTGGAATCAGGAACTTAGGTTGACATGAATGAACATTCACTACAGAATCACTAACAAGACTGAGTAATTAAGCCAATAGACAATATGTGCATTCTCAAATCTCTCAAGGATCGCTACACCATCCTCCATCAACGACATAAGAACTGCCTGTAACAGCACTAGCTTCATCGCTGCCCAAAAACACAATGACTTTAGCGACCTCCTCCGGCTCCAAGTCCCGCTGTAAGCTCTGGCCCCGCATCACCTCCTCTCGGTACTCAGGCGTAAGAACCTCGTCTCTTTGTCGCTGTGTCGCGATAGCGCCAGGCATGACGCTGTTGATTCTGACATTATACTTGCCGAATTCTTTGCTCTGGACACGGGTGAGACCCATGATGGCTGCTTTGCAGGCACCGTAGACTTGGGTATGTTAGCGATTGAGTGCCTTGAAGAGGGGTGCTGGCAGTACCTGGTGTGCCTTGGGCGGGAATGCGCCAGGTGATTGAACCAAGATTGATGATACTACCGCTTTGAGCCTCTCTCATAGCCGGTATCACAGCTTGAGTAAGGAAGAAAACATGTCGAAGGTTAGTGTTGATGTTAAAGTCCCAATCATCACCCGTAACATTCTCCGTGACGAGCCTGGCCCGATTCCCTGCCGCTGCCGCATTGTTCACCAGAACATGTATCGCACCATGCTTTTCCTGGATATTCTTGACAGTTTTCTGCAATTCCGGTAAATCTGCGACACTGCACTTGTAAAAGATGGGCGATTTGGCTTCCGTATTGCTGTCTTTGGCTCGAGCGACAGCCCGATCAATTGTCGTCTGGGCCGACTCTTCGGCAATGTCGATAAAAATGACCTGGCTGCCCTGGAGCGTGAAGAGTTCCACTGTAGCAGCGCCTATGCCTTCTGCGCCGCCTGTAATGAGCACTGTCTTGCCCCGCAGGCTGGGGTACACGGCATGAGCTGGAGGCATCGTTGATGGAAGCGACAATAGGTAAAGGTTCAAGTTTGAAGTCAGTTCTAGGTTAACAGACTGATACTTTCAGCCCCTCATTGAGTTTATATCGTTCAAGTCAGCTGTGCAGTCAACGTTACAATCCAATGCTTGGTGACGTTTTGGCTGTTGGAGCTCGGCATGTGGAGGGTGCTGCAGCAGAAGACTGGGATTATTGGTCTTCCTATATAGTGGCGTCCAGCATTATCATCCAGTTCCCTACCCATTCTGTGATAGAATACTCGATATGATTGGGCAGTTGAAACGCCAATTGAAGACACTTGAAGCAACTCGGCGAATACTGCTTTCGCATAGCAGAATATACGATACTCAACCTCTGCGCTGAGCTGGGCATACTAAAGCCGCTAAACTTGTCGAGGTTAGCGAGCACTTCCGTTCACGTGCTTACCGGCTCCGAGAACTCTCACATCCGCTTCCGTCCCCATTTTCATCTCACATCTCCAATCACAGTCATCTTCATCCTCTTTCTGGGTCATCCAATAATACCTCCAGAGACAAGCCATGGAAGCACGAAGTAAGCAAGCATGTGAACCATGCCGGTAAGTTCATAAGGCTGCAACTGTTCGAATTGTAGGACTAAGCTTTTACATAAAGGAAAAAGAAGACCAAGTGCCCAGGCGAAAAGCCGATATGCTCATTCTGTCGTCGGCTGAACCAGACATGCACTTATAGAGAAATCGAGCCAGCGAGAACACCTTCAAGAAAAGGCAATAGGGTCTCGAAAAGGTAGATTTGTCTAAGAGTAAGGCTTGAATAGTACTGACCTCATTAGTGCCAATAAGAGTGACCTGCAGGGTCGTTTCCAAGCCCTGGAGTCCCACGTCAAGAACATCTATCAGCTGCTGCAGTAAGTTCACAGCAGTCCTCATATAACATTTGATCCTGACTATTCAGACCACAAGCAGAAGCCGCCTCCTCATATTCTCCCGGTACATCCATGAGAGACGCCTCGATGGGCTTGGTCGATGAGAATGGAAGTGCCAGCCCTGTTATGCTGTCGGAGAGCATCGCTGAACCAACATTCAGTACCGCAAGGTATGCCAGTCTTTTAAACCAGGCATCATCATCAGCTAACCCTCAAGTCCGCACCCTCCTTGTGACGTTATTGATCATCTTATCGACATATACCGCATAAGACATCATCTTCAGCCATTGCAACTCTTTAAGATTGCTGATTTAAAACAATACCTAGCCTCAGCTCCTCGGTATCTCTTCGAAAGTTTTCTTGCACTGACTGTGCGATACAGCACGCATGACTTCTATAGACACCAAGAAGTACAGGCGGTAGAGTACTACGCGTCCTCAGCGCAGCAGACGGTCACATGTCTTGCTTCCCAGGGCATCCCGAAGCTGGAAGTTGTTCAGGCTCTTTGTTTACTTGTTCTGGTCGATGTCGCAGGTGAGTTCATGAACATTCTTGCTTAAATGAAAGGGCATAAAAGCTCACTTCAGCCTCAAGCATGTAAGCCAGGTCGAGCTTGGATGACAATCGGCACCCTTTCTCGCCTTGAGGCTCTACGCAAAATCTCACAGCAAGCACTCATCGAGTCATCGTCAGATCCTGAAACCTGTCTACGTTGCCGCTGGACTGTTTTTCTTCTAGAACAAACGTTTATGCCTCAGGAGCGCACTTCTGTGCATGACGATGATCAGCCCAAATACCCAGCGAGTGCCCCCATACCGCCATCTTTGCCACCTGTTACAGATGGTGAATACCCATCTGACCTGTACTCAGACGAGGCAACAGAGGACTTGGGGATAACGGCATATTATGTCAAGATCCTCGGGATCTGGGGTCACATGTCATCATACATGCATCAAATCCGTATCGGTAAAGCACAAACTGCTTGGTCCCCCGGATCGATGCATTATGAGCTTTGCGCTCAGCTTTACGAGTACGACGCCAGAACGCCCCATATACACCTGCTAAGAAGTGTTCATTTTACCAAGCGTCAGCCGACTGAAATCATCGAACGCAGAGAGTATTGGATTCCGTGGGTCTTGCAGCAAGTTACGTCTCATGCTACCACTGCGATCCTAAACCACCCGTTCGTCCATCTTGTGGCGATGCGCGATCGAGTGCACGGTCTTCCACCGCGTCAGTTTCTCCAGCAGACGGTCGATCTTGCCCTGTATCACTCTGCCTGGGTCTTCAAGTTCCTCCGCTTCTGCGAGCAACAGGATTTTGGCATATACGACCCACTTGTCGGGCACTTGGTGGCTGTTGCTGCAACTATCCCGTGGCTCTTTCAACGCGCGATTGATCCAAAGATTGCTCAGAAGGCGAAGGATGACTTAGCCTGGTGCAAGGGATTTCTGGAGAGGCTTTCAGCAACATGGCCCCATATTGCACATAAAGTAAGTTCGAGATTACTGAGCGAACATTGATCTAACATCTCTCAGCTCGAACTGTTGAACAGTTTGGACACCACAGCGGAGAATAACCCCCAATCTCCAGGTGCGAAAGGCGTATCAATTGTTTTCCATCCCTCGCTATTCTGGGCGCTGGTCGATCCCAAGATAAGTCAAATGACACCTTCATTGCCGCATCATCACGGCCCTAATCGCTTCCAGGATGGTACTATAAGGGTGTCGACACATTATATCCAGCCGCTGGTAGAAAGCCAAGTCGAACAGTCTCATCAGATTGGCGACTTGTACGACCCATTCTCATTGGACATCGGGGCTCTGGAACATATCAACCTGGATGATGTCTTTGCCAGTTTCCTACCAACTTTGGATGAAACACATTAGCAATACGTTAAACCCAATCTATACGAATATCTTATCTCTTTTTGCCACTGATCAAAGCCCTTGCAATAACCGTAAGCATGAAACTTCAAGAAGTTATCAGGTGGGTGTCCACAGGATCCGCTCACGTGCACGGGTGATGACTACTTTTCTGTTCTTCCGTCCATCCAAGATCCGGGCCCATCGAAAGCTTTGGGTTCATAAATAATGTGCAATCCATCGCTCCGACATAAAAGTAATCTCATCAAGATATAATCTGATAAAAGATATTATGGATCCTAACAGCAAACTTGTGGTCATCGGTGCTGGCCTTTTTGGCCTTACAACCGCCAAGCAACTCGTCTTGGAAGGTCACAAGAATATCACTGTGATTGACAGGCATATGCCCCCGGTAGGCATCTCGTACTCCATTGGCCACTGATCTAAAATGCTAACTGATGACGCAGGTTCCTGATGGTTCGAGCTCAGATATCTCCCGAATCATCCGATTTGACTATGGCGACGGCGACTACTGCTCTCTCGCATATGAAGCCTACCAAAGATGGTCGCAAAATCCCAAGTACAAGGGTATCTTCTATCCAACCGACTACATCATCGCTGGCTCGCGAAAGACTGCGGAGAAATCATGGACGGATAAGACGAGAGCTCGACTTGAAGAACGAAATCTCCCGTATACTATACTTCCCGATCCAGCGGCTGCGAAGAAAATGTTTCCTATTTTAACAGGAGACCTTGCTCAGCCGAATTGGGAGGGCTATCATAACAAGTCTGGTGGTTGGGCTGATGCTAACAAGGCGATTAAGCAGCTACGCGATGAGTGCCTTGAGCTTGGTATCTCGTTCATTTCCGGCCGAGCTGGGACTGTTGTTGGGTTTGACAGTGATGCTCAGGGTGTCATCAAAGCTGTCCGTACACTTGGAGGTACTCCGATTGCTGGAGACCACTTCATCCTTGCAACAGGTGCCTGGTCCTCCGGCCTAGTTCCTACATACAACTCGACCCTTTCCACAGCTCAAGCATTGGGGTTTCTTCGCTTGACAGACGATGAGATGATTAAGTACAAGGATCTTCCCATCTACGTGAACTACTCTACTGGGTGGTTCAACTTTCCTCCTCATGAGGATACCAAGATGCTCAAGTTTGCCGTCCATGGTTGGGGATATACTCGAGCACCGTCGAAGGGCGATAACAACAACGTCAAGTCTAACATCTCAGTCCCGCCTCCAGTATCACGGGAGCGCAAGAACTTTGTCCCACCTGACGCTGAGCAACGTCTTCGAGATGGGCTGCGCGAGATCTTACCCGAGCTTGGGGATCGGGAACTGGAGAGGGCTGCTCTGTGCTGGTATACTGATACACCTACTGGTGACTTTATTATGGACTACCATCCTGATTACAAGAACCTTTTCGTCGGTGGAGGTGGAAGTGGACAGTAAGTTGCCCTCTGATGACCATCAAAAGGCCAATGCTAACAGTTCCCAGTGCATTCAAATTCCTTCCTGTTTTGGGCGAATGCATGACAGCGGCTATCAAGAAGACTCTCCCCAGTCATTTGGCAGAGAAGTGGCGCTTCCATACAGAGTACGAGCATCGTGAGGACACGTTCTTGGGTGATGGTAGCCGTGGGGGTCCTGCTAGGCGAGAACTAAATGCTACGGAGAAGGCAAGATTGGATGGGGAGGAAAGGTCGAAGTTGTAGGTTATTTACCGATGTTCGAGATGAGCATCCTGGCTTAATCCTTGTCATTATCCCAGCATTTGCTCGAATCCTTCAAGGGAGAACCAATCACATCAAAATTACTCAAAACGGAAATTCGCTTAGTGCTGACTGTCTGCCAAGATGCGCCGTGCGATACTTATCCAAGCCTGTCATCTTTCCTTCTGCATTTTCCTTATGTGATACATGCCATTTTCACAACAAAGCACTTTTTATCCTTCTCGTGTTGCCTTTTATCCCCGATCAGATCACTATGGATGCAACGTCAGAGCCCAGTAGGGCGCGACTCAATGTGTTGGTGCAGAGACAGAAGCATCGTGGCACCTCGTTCGTCAATACCACGACCACCACGACCGTTAAAACGGCATGTTATACAAATTCATCTACCTCCGGCATAAGATTCAAGCCACAGAAGAAGCTACAGAGCCGGACTCCGTCAAAACCAATCAGAAACAGTGATCTCCGGGCTGTTCAGAAAGGTAGTCACAAAAGAATAGCTCCGAAATCCCGTCAAAGCTCTCGGGCCTGCGGCTCTGCAGTAGTCCCGTACCAGGATGTCATTGACTTAGACACTAATATCTCATTCTCATTCGAACTTATCAAGTACTGGGCCAGGGAAAATGAAATGCAGAACAATTACCTCCCCTCGCCCACAGGCCCAGTCATTCCAGATTGGGCTCTGCATGGACTACCCCCAGGTATCCCTGATGAAGGCAAGCAATGTTTTCATGCTTACCTCTTCTCGTGCCCCATAAGGCAATATCCCCTTGAGCAACTACGTATCGTCTCGTGGCAGCCCTTGGCAATGGATCAGTCTCGATTTGAGAGACTTATGCTGCAGCCATTGACACTTCGGTGTACATTAAGCATGGGCGCGTTGTTTTTGTTAATCAAGAATGAAAAGGCACCCCATGCAGGGCTAGCTTCTCATTCCGCAACGTTGTGTCGTCTGGTCAGTAGTCTAGTGGGTCTGAGACAGAGGTCTTTAGATGAGACGGTTGTATTGATCCAGTCCATTGCAAGCCTGGCCCTCTTGGCGGTACGTCCCATTGTCACGGGCTTCTCTATCAAGCTGACACTCAGCATTAGTCATACCTCGGTCTTTACAGTGACTGGTACACCCACCTAAATGGTTTGAAGCAATTGGTGGACCTATCTGGGGGTCTTGAGTATCTTCCGACACCCGTTCAGCTCTTGATAGCGAAGTACGTCCGTCTCACGTATCCTTGTTCTCCCAAGCTGACATACATCCACTAGAGCGGATCTAAAAGGAGCATGCGAACTTCTCACAATGCCCAAAATAGTCTCCAACTCATTCCAGCAGAGGGCCTCCAATATTTTGCCGTCTTGTCAGCGCACCCTCATGTTAGCTGCTGTAGAGACAGCTATCTACAACGAAGAATGCAGTGACTATGACGATGATATCTGTGATTCAATGCAATCGTTGGCCATTTTTGTCGGAATGATCAACTATGCACAATCACAATGTGGCAAGGTTTTTCTTGATCCTCTTGATCTGATGGAGGAGTATCACTTTATTGAGTACAAGCTTTTAACCCTTCCCCATCCTATACAATCGCATACAGCTGCTTTGGAGAGTCGCGACTACCTTTCTCCGGCGTCTATGGACTCTGAAGGTCCATCTGACAACGCACGAGACATCGTTCAACAGGCAAAGACGCACATCCAGATCGCTCTTCGTATCGCAGGACTGTTCTATCTACGGCTCATAAAAGGCGGCCCATCAGAGTCACTTCACGGTCCAGTCCACATGCTAAGGACACTACTCCAACATCTAGACCGTATCGCCGATTTGCCGACACGAGTATGTTCCAGTACTGTTCATGGTTACTCGAGAAGCGCCTTGATATGGACATGCCTGGTGGCAGATTTGATGTTATGGGCTAGTATCAATGAAGGATGGAAGTTTCATGAGCACAAATGGGGTTCGTATGCTTGCCATGACTTTCTACTTTGGGCACTTGGCGGCGACGACATAAAAATGGTTACGGATCGCGACTTGGCTTTGTGTCGAATCTTAGATCCCGGGAATTTTAGAACAGGCACACGAGATCCTCGGACATACATCCAACGCATTCTCGCGATGTAGCATCACAGAGTCAATTGGCATACGTGGTCAATCGCCCCCAAGATGAGGATTCTTGACAGGACTGGACAAATAGCTAGGTACACAGTCCTCTGCATTAACATTAGTCAGACAAATCATTATGATTACGGACCGCGATTCGCGTAACTCCAATTCCTCCTCGATGGGTCTAGTGGCTGATGCTCGACGCTCACTACAGTAATGAAGGTCCTTACTCCAACTGGACTTGATCAGATGACGCATGTCACATACTAAGCCAAGCTCTTTCCCCTCAATCAATGAGAACCTTACAATTTCAAATCATCAAAAGCAAAGCAAATTCATTTCATGTCAATAAAATGAAGACGTCGCCGTTTACTTTCGACACACGCGCAGATACTGTACTCATTTTACGAAATCCCAACACGGCGCAGCAGGGAGAATGTGAGATCCAAACTGACTCGGAGCCCGAGTACGAGCGCCTAAATGAGGCGGGGTTCGTAGAGTCAAAGACGCGGCGCGACTCGCCGATGACTTTGGACAATGACCAGAAATACCCGAGAGGGTCTTTGGAGGACACGCAGGTTGAGTTTCGCGTGTCGTCAAGGCACATGAGTCTTGCTTCACCTGTTTTTCGAGCTATGCTGGAAAGCAAGTTCAAGGAATCTCAGCTCAATGAGCAAGGTCTCTATGAGGTCCAAGCCTCGGAGTGGGATGCCGAGGCATTCGTCATACTTCTCGATATTATTCACGGACACCATCGGGACGTGCCGAAGCGAATATCTGTGGAGATTTTGTCGAACATTGCAATTATTGTTGATTATTATGGCTGTCATGAGATAATGGAGTTTGTTTTGACGGCATGGCTGACCTATTTGGGAGAACCGGAGGAGTTCGTGAAGGAGGATCCGTTGCGTTGGTTATTTATTTCCTGGGTCTTCCGGCAAGAAGCTTTGTTTATGGTTGCGACAAAGATGCTTTTGTTATATGACAATGGCAAATATGTGGTTGACTTGCCTATACCACAACCAATATTAGGTAACTCGGCCTCCTTCCAAATCTCTTCCTGCCCATTGCTTACCAGGTTCTTCCTAGACAAGGTCGACGATAAACGACAATACGTACTCAGCACACTATTCGGTCATCTTTACAGTTATCAGCAAGATCTTCTCACGGGAGTAGCCGGCTGCTCTGAAACGTGTTGCAGCATGCTGCTAGGCTCTTTGATGAAGCAGATGCGCCTACATGGTCTAGCGACAGCCAGACCTCACGAACCATTCGATGGATGGACAGTAGAGAAGGCGAGGAAAACGATTCTTGGTTTGGCAGTGCCGCCTTGGCGTGTACCTGGCAGATCTACGGATCATCCGTGCACATTAAACAAGGTGTTGGCTCCGAGGGTTAGTCAGGTACTTCAGCATGCCCAAGGGCTCAGGTTGAAGGATTTTGAAGGTAGTCCTTGTGTCATGTTCATGTCTATGAGTTCATGACAAATATTTTATGTGTATTTATAGGCGTTTTTTTCAGGGAATCATAGCACAGAATGAACAGAAATATCATATTCTACAATCAGAGATATTATAGCTTTTAAAAGGAAACCGTCCTTTATTTGAGTTAACTAGGAAGCTATCGCTTGGCCATTATCAAAACGCCGACTACCACCATCCTTCAACGCTCACTGCTTAGTCCAGCTTAGCAAGAGAAACCACAGTCCATCTCAAGAGTCTGAGTAGTAGAAAGCCAAGCAGGGTCATCCCAAGCTCCAACAGAGCAACGAGGCTGCTCCTTAGAATCCCAAGACTGGTCATCACCATAGGTGAAAGTAGCCTTTGTTCAAATGTTAGCCAAATGCCCAGAATAGAAATCGTTGAAGGTTAACTTACAAGCGCGTTGCTACCGAATGTGTTAATGTTGAGCTCAGCAGGGAGACCCTCACTCTTGGCCATGAGGAGGCCATCACCCCAGATGCTCTCCTGGGACCAGACCATCTGCTGCTTGCCGTCGTAGACGAAGACATTCATCTCGTGGCTGCCCTTGGGGTTTTCACCCAGGAAGAGGTGGATGTGAACACCGCACCAGCCGCCGTTGAAGCGCTTGGTGAGAGACTTTTCGGCCTCGGGGGTGGGAGCGGCCATGGCGAGGCCGGTGAGAAGAAGGATGGACTTGAAGGAAACCATTGTTGCGATTGATTTGTTGGTAGTAAAGTTGAAGGAGTGAGAGTAGTTGGAGTTGAAGGTTGTAATGAGTGTGAAGTGAATGATGGACTGTTGAGCTGATGAGGAATTGGAAATATTGAGCGTCTTGTTCTATATCTTATATACCTTTTTTCTGTCTTTGGGTATACTCGTGTAATATCTCCATCTCTCAACTGCAATATCGTCTGGTATTCCTTCCAGTGGAGATCTTACATCCTACCACCCGTGCTTTGCACAGCCCATATGGTCAGTGCCCACCATTAGCTACTGGAGGATCGGGACACCAGCCAGATAGATGTCCAAGCTTCATCGCGAACAGGCACTGTAGGATTGTTTATGAACAATAGTGAAACGGAGGATCGAAGCTGTCGGGAGTCACCGTAGAATCAGAAACAATTGTGGCAGTGCTTGGCATTGAGGAAAGAGCCTTTAGAGGATTCCGCATTGAGGTCGCTGACTTGGTAATTTAGGTAATAATCGTTAGCATATTTTTATTTATTTCCAAGATTAATAAATCTTTCAGGAACAATAGTTTCGGAGCCGAGAGTAAAAATCGAAGATCCGTTAATCAGACGCGTTGATCAAGGCCGAGCGCGAACGTCAATCTCAGAGTCCGACTTCACTTAATCACGACTGTTACTGACAGCACATGGTCTCTGTTTGTAAACAATCAATATTTCAAACAAGATCTTCCTACGACCGATTATCCGGGTTTAAGGTGTTCCATCGTCAATTTAGTGTTGCCTCCAAGTAAACAAAAAGCAACTGGAACAATGTAGTAGGTCTTGTTTTTTGAAGTTTTATGAAACTACCTGAATACCGTTTCTGAATTCTATTTTGACTTTCTCGCTTCCCTTACGGAAACCTTCCATTGTGATAAAAAAGTATATCCAGTTCTCGTTAAGTATAAATTGAGAATATTTGGGGGTTTCCTACTGAGGGACGTTCAGATTGGGACAAATAACCTCGTGAAAAACCCGCAACAATTACCATAACCAATCCTCAATTACCGCCCGGAAGTTGTGTACTAAAATTTAATCTACGCCTCACATACAATCGTCTGCTATTTCATAATAACACGAATGCCAGAAAAGCCTTATTGCTGGGGTTATCCTGGCTTTTGAAAAAAATTGTTTTGACTGTAGGGTAAACGTTTTAGCAAGCTGTGCGGTAATACTAATGGCCGACCGACCGACCGAAGGACTCAATTGAAGCTCAATTGAAGCTCGATTGAAGAGGACGGTGGCTCTGACCATCTATGGGGTTAATTTCGCCTCCTCCGAGAAATAGCTGAGATCATTGGATCCACTTCCAAAGGCAGGACCGGCCTAGACCGGCTTGTTTTGTTACAGTATTTCTTCGCGTCGACAATCTTCACTGTTTTGTTTGTTGGGACAACAGCCCAATCGCCTGGGCGGACAAAAACGGACGATTGCTTACGTACGGCATCAAATCACGAGGTCCGATACCATTTTTCGTTTGAAGAAAAAAGCAATTTCTGGACGATGAAGACCCAGATGAAAACAAGGGAGTAATCGATGATCTAGACAGTCCAATCATGAGATAGGACACTCGACACCAGTAGGCTGGGTGGGTCGTAGATTGCCGCTAAGGTGCTCCCCTTAACTCCATACTGAGCTGATGCCACAACAGTTTCCATTTCGTTTTGGGCGTAAATTGCATTGGCAGATTCATCTCATTCGCGTCAAAACATTCATTCCTATCTAATCTTCATATCTCGCCTAATCAAGTGATTGGCGCGATTGAGAAGCGAGCATATACGCCCATCTCGCGATTGCTTCGACGCGTCCTGGATTATGACGACGCGCTAGCAGAAGCACCCTACCTAGGTCACGTTCACTTGAGAAGGAAGGCGACAAACACAAATGCTCCGCCAAAATGGATCACCCAGCGGCTCAGGATATTCTCAAGCACTTCGACGTGATAAAGACCGTTGTTTTGAATTATGGAGAGATCTTGAAAAGCAAAAAAGGCCCTCGCGTCATGCACGACGAGAACCGGACGAGGTTGCGGACGAGATTCGCCAATGCACTGGCTCTTTTCCAAGCAGCACAAAATGATCAACAACGGATGATCCACGAGGAAGAAATGGTTGAGCTAGGTGGACAAATCAGAGACGTGGATCAACATTTCAGGAATCATTGCGTCACATGGAACAGAGACTGGGAGGCGTCGCTTAATGCGACCATGGATGAGCTCCGTTATACGCTTGCGCCGTTACTATTTCTACCAAACCCATCGCAAAATCAAAACACCACTGGCGTAGAAGCTGGGACTCAAACGGAGCAAAGAAAAAACGATATCGACACAGTGGAGGAGACAGTTGCCGAAAATGCATTGAACGACTCTCAGCCTGATCAGCACGAAATTACCATGGACAAATCTGTTGAAAGGAATTCTCCTGACAACCCAGTACCCGAACCCTCGCCTCTGGCAGAGATCGAAGTGGAACAAGGTCCGACTTTCGATGATGAGGAGGATGACATGGAGGCAAACGTCGCGGATTACGATACAAACCACACTGCGGAAGCTGTCATAGTCAATCGCGGAGACACCATAAATCCCGGGGAGGATCTTGATGAGACTATGAGGGATGCGCCGGCGGAGAATGACAACGAGTCCACTTCTTCTGACAGCTCTGACAGCGACGACAGCTCTGACAGCGACGACGAGCCTATAGTGCCACATCCACCGAGTAGACAGCGAGTATCAAGCCGTACCGCCGGCGGCAGTATTGAGGTGCTTCAGACTCCTGTACGCCAGACTCGTTCATCTATGGCTCGCATGTCCAGTCCACGAGCAACGAGATCATCAAAGCAGAAAGAGCCCCTGCGAAACAAACGGAGGGCTTCGAATGCGTCTCCGCCTCCTATGAGGAGCAAAAGACTGAGGGGCGGAGCTGAAACTGCAAAGAATACAGACGAAAGTCCTCGACAAGCGCGACCTACTCCAAGAGAGTCGAGCAAACCTGCAGAATCTCCTGCAGGAGGACCATCACGCAACACGACAGGGGAACTTTCACAAAAACGAGGAAACAAGTCTATAGAGCCTTCGACGAGGGCCCCGCGACGACGCAGCCAGAGATACATCGTGGAATCAGGGGAGAACGGGGAATTCGAAGGCGTCCTAAAGCCAATTCCTGGAAAGGTTTACGCAACCTACTGGGAGAAACTCAAGTCATTCCTTGCCGTTATCGCGCTCCCCATGGGCGATTTCTCCAGCATAGGATTCGGAGGGTCCATCGACTCGTGTGATTTGCCAGAAAACCCGTGTTACACCAAGAATCGAAAAGGGGAATACGTTTTGGCGAGAGGATACAGAGACGGCGAGGAGCTGGAGAAGGAGCGCATGTTCCCTGTCCTGTACTTTGACGGGAATCCTTTTCCCCACCAGAGTGCAATCGGGTGGTGTGCAGGGAAAGAGTTGCGCGAGTTCAAGGATGAGCATAAGTTAGTGCCGTATATGAAAACGGTCCGCCAGTACCTTCACTCGAGGGGCTGCACAGAGGACACTCAAGATTCAGAGGCAGAACCCGCCAGAACTGAATCAGTGGGACCTGAAATCCAAGTTGCTGAATTTGATGACAATTATGTTCCACCCATCGACGCCGATACCGAATCCGAAGACCTTGATGCTACAGAGGTTGCGGAGGAAGATATTGACATGGCCGATGGGACAACAAAAGAGCCCATGAACAGTGATGATGTCCTGAACCTTCAGACTCGTGGTGGTAACTAACTGATACCAGGGAGACAACGGAATCAACAGAGAAGGGCGGATCGAAGAGAAAAAGACAGACCAGCAAATGGTAAGTGCATGCCGCCATCGTCCTTTACCGGGACGTTACTAAATGAAGAATAGAAACCCCAGAGCCTGAAAGACCTGCAGAGCCAGCAGAGATACCGGCAAGTAAGTCTTTTGCAGAGCCGCCACGACCATCGTCACCTAATGTTCGGCTAGCAACCTCTCCCTCTCATGAACCGCTTACTGAGGCATCTGCCTTGGATGAGCCCCTCGTCGGCGAGCATGTAAATTTTACTCACATCAATGAACATGTCCGGGATGTACCTCTTACCGAACAGAGAGAGAAGAGACCCTCGATCAAGGAAGAAGAAATCGTCGTCATACTCTCCGACTCAGAGGATGAAGATGATAAAAATCCAACCTCAAACGCAGAACATCATAGCACCAACCGGGGACCCCTTTCGCACGTATTTCCCTTCGAGACATCAGACCGTGCCTCGTATCCTCCTATAGGGACCTTTCGTCATGCTCCGAAGGCTGCGTCGCCAGGACAATCGGCGCCTCCCGCACAAGCTGAGCAACGACCATCACAAGGGCGACCCCAACGGCCGCGTTCACAAGTCCACCAACTACTAAACACTCATCAACCACCACATCATGGGCGATCAGAACCGGTGACTTCCGCACAAGCTCAACGACAGATATCCAACCACCAACCAAGTCCATCTGCAAGAGCAGTACCCTCACGGCGAGACCCTTCTCGTATCCGAGTTCATGATATTATTTCACCAGGTCCTCCTTCTGAAGCTAGCGGCAGTGCACAACACGCCCAGCTCGAGACACCACCATCTACCCTTGAGGAGACGGCTGTTCAAGTTGGTAATGAGTTGGGTGAGAAGCGGCAAAGGAAGGCTTGCGAGGAATGTAGGAGGATGAAGAGTCGCTGCGATCCGAGCCACTGGTCATCAGATCCCATCCCTCGGTCAGTAACGGCAATCTTTGCATCTTCTCAGCCAGCTGCGCACTCTAGGTCCGGCTCAGCTCAACACCCTCCAACACCGTCGGTCTCGCCTTCTGTAAAACCAAACCACGACCAACTCCCACTCGGGACCTCGAGCGCTGCCATTTCAAACTCTTCAGGGAACTCAGCAGATCACAACCAAGCATCGCAATCAATACTATTCGAGACCTGGCTCCAAGGCGAACGAACATTGCAATCGACACAGAACGAAGCACAAGCGCCTTCGCTAAATTCCCACCTACAAAGGCGGACCACTTCAGCTTTGGCTCCTCCTCAAGGTGGTCCATCCCAAGCTCAGAATGACCAAGGTCGCAGCAACGAGGACGTGTACTCCAGGTCTAATCGAGATAAGGACCACCCCCCTCCAGAAACGTTTGACGAATTCATCTACAAACAAAGAGGCCATCTCCCGCCCGACCATTTATGCTTCCAAGTAACGATGCCTCTCGTCAAACCTCGAGAGTTTCCACGACTGAACCGCTCGTCGAAATGTCCTCCAGGTCTTACACGATATCTTAGGAAGCTACCGCAGGCGGATCGCTTCCCGAGGCACGATATTTTCGTTGAGGACAGCTTTCAATTGGTTGATGACAAAGGGCTCAGTAGAGGGCACCGGTGTCCTTTCTGCGAGGCCTGTGGTTGTCACCGCAATACTACTTATCTGGAACGGCAGAATTTCGTGGCGCATTTGATTACTCATTGGAAGAGGGCTGGTGGGGGCCAGGATTGAAGGGTGGGACGTTTGAAGATATCCCCAAAGGGGTACTCAACGTGGTCACTTTTCATGACGCAGCCGGGAACGGCCATCTATTTCCAATAGTATTCGCTTTAGTTAATCATGAAATATGTTAAGATCAATGGCGGAAGTCCTTTCACGAACTTTAATTATATACAAGAATGAGATCATGAAAGTTGGACGTTCTGCGCAACTCGCAAATGATGGTGATACAGGCAGCACATTTATACATTTAGCCTCGGGCGATAACAGTTCCGGAAAGGATTTTGGCAAACGCATACTTAAAGCAGCACATGTATAATGGACCCAAGAGACTGATCACTCAGCGCGGAAGCATACCTTTGTAAGAGCCACATCATCCAACCCAATAATAATCGTGTTAAAGCTGCCACCGCACTCAACAGTTAATGTAAGCGTCGCTGGGCCATTACTCTCCAGATCAAAGTATGTTTGGTAATATCTGAAGCCATATGGACCGCTGTCAGTCAATATTGCGGAGTGGGGAAGTTGCTGACTATTAATGCTGGGTGTAACCATGCAGTTAAAACCGCGTCCCATGAGAGCTGTCTGCAAGCTGAAGAAGTATTCGAGGCGATAGGTGAACCCGGTGACGCCCTCGAAATTTTGGGAGATGGTGGAGGTCTTTCTAGCTTGGGTGAAAGTGTTGTATCTGCAGAGTATGGTTAGTGATCTTGGTGTCATTGTAGGGAAGAGGGCTTTTACATAAAGTTTGGAGCTGAACGAGGGTATATCTGAGAAACGGTGGCACCAGCGCCAAGAGCCCAAGGCGAGGCGCTGCTGTTCTCATCGAAGCTAGGGTTGGCGAGAACATGGGTCTCTACACAGACAGGTGGCTGTACAGCGGCGGTTGTAGTAGTAGGCTCAGCAGAGGTGGTCTCCTCAGTAGCGACAGCGCTGGTGAGGAAGGTCGTAGCATCGTTGGCCGTGGTAGTTGGCTCCACGGTGGCTGTAGTATCGATAGTCGCGGTATCGGTAGCTGTCTCGGTGATAGTCATTTCAAAGACATTGGTCGTGTCAGTAGAAACTGAGGATTTAGTGATGGTGGTTTCCAAGACACCAGTAGTGTCTGTAGATGCCGCGGTCTCGGTAATGGTAGTATCGAGAACATCGGTGGTATCAGTGACATCTGCTGTGATCGTGGAAGAAGCAGTCTCCTGGAGTGCCGTGGTAGACCCCAGGCCGATAGTTGAAGACAAAGTGACCGAAGAGTGAGGCTTGCATGGACTGGCGTTGACAACATCCAAAGCAGTTACAGCCAGGATGGCTGCGAGACGTTGAAGAGCCATGGTAGAAGCGAGTGGACAGTGCTTGGCACAGGAATTATAAGCAAGAGAGAGTAAGAAAAGATGGCATGTGAATGAGCACGAAGAATTAGATCCTATTTATCGCTTGAGTGATACTGAAAGGAGAGACTTGAACCAACGCATGAACGGCGCATACCCATGTTGTGCTACAGCTGAACTATCGTCTGTAGTGTTGGATAATACAGCGGCTGAGCAGCCTGAGCAGGGGTTCTGGGGGCCAAAGTAGCAACTCAGCTGTGATTCGATCTGGTCCTGGGTATAGCAGCGCTAGGTAAAGGGGAACTCGGGAAGGAAGGCTAAGATTGCTTTTCGCAATCAACATGGTGGAAACGAGAGCAATGTTTGCGAACACTAATGATTGGATTATGAGTTATTTAACAACTCATCGACCCAAAGTGAACCGAATACCTCTCTCTCATGGCCAAAGCCACAACTCATACGAGGCATGACCAAATGAGCTCAGCATGGTCGGATGGAGAAGTGGAAATGATTTACAAATGAACCAAAATGAGTTGATGGATGTGAATGCGATGTGTTGATCGTTTGGTCACTTAATGAAGGTCAAATGAATGCTGTCAGGGCTGTGGTATGAGATTGAGTGATTGCCCTTAAGCGCCTGAGTGAGATTTCGCTCATCGCCACTCATAAAGCGACAAGTCAGCATTGAGAAGCATGGGCCAAGTCTTTAGTTTAGGTCAAAACAAAAACAGGAAAGTAAACAAACACAGACAAAAAAGTTTCAAATGATACTGAAGATGATACCAGCAGTAAATGATCAATCCATCAGCCAGACCTCAATGCATCTTTTAATGTTGTAGACCTGGGCATTATCGCGTACCTGCCCGTGGTGTAGTGGCGCGACAAGGCAGTTACAGGCGGTTGTTTTAGTGGGTTGTCCCCGCAACAGCAACTAGCCCAACTAAAGGACGCGTCGCGTGCCGTAAGGTACCGGGAGAGAAATGATCCGTCAATGCATCCCGATTTTTCATGCAACGGGCCACGAAACAAACAGAACAAACAAGGAGAAGGAGGCAAGAGAAGAGACAACAACACCACCATAACCCACGATATCACTACCAACATCTATCTCACAAGACATAGACTACCGCTGTATCGGTCAACTCTACGATTATCTCCCAGGAACGCTCAAACTTTATTCCTCCCTTTCCACGTCGAGGTTGAGCCTCATTCACTCCCACTCCGCCTCATCTCACCTTATTTTGTCTCCACCCAATCAAGCCCAAGCCCAACATGGATAACTACCAGAGAATAGAAAAAGTCGGAGAAGGTTTTACTCCCTCATCTCTCATTTGTTTCACTGTACTAACAACTGTCAGGTACTTATGGTGTCGTCTACAAAGCCCGCGATCTCGGTCACAACGGTCGCATCGTCGCCCTCAAAAAGATCCGTCTCGAGACCGAAGACGAGGGCGTCCCCAGCACCGCCATCCGCGAGATTTCCGTCCTGAGAGAGCTCAACCACCCAAATGTAGTCAGTCTGCTTAATATTGTTCACGCAGACGGCCACAAGCTCTACCTCGTCATGGAATTCCTCGATCTGGATCTCAAAAAGTACATGGACTCCCTTCCCGTTACTGACGGAGGACGCGGGAAGCCCCTTCCCACTGGAACTGCCGCCACCGTGCGCAACTTGGGAATGAGCGAGAAGGTGGTCCAAAAGTTCATGCTGCATCTCTGCGAGGGTATCAAGTATTGTCACTCGCGCCGAATATTGCATCGTGACTTGAAGCCCCAAAACTTGCTGATTGACAAGGATGGAAACCTCAAGTTGGCTGATTTCGGTCTGGCTAGAGCCTTCGGTGTTCCTTTGAGAAGCTATACCCACGAGGTCGTCACCCTTTGGTACCGTGCTCCAGAGGTCTTGCTCGGTGGAAGACAATACTCCACTGGCGTTGACATGTGGTCTGTCGGCACCATCTTTGCTGAGATGTGTTCCCGAAAGCCCCTTTTCCCTGGTGATTCCGAGATTGACGAGATTTTCAAGATCTTCCGGTATGTGCTTCTTCCTTTGCCGCGACAACATCTGTACTGACTTCCCCAGAACCCTCGGAACACCCGATGAGGACGCCTGGCCTGGTGTCACCACGTACCCCGACTTCAAGCCCTCCTTCCCTAAGTGGCAGCGAGACTTCTCTACCCCTCTGTGCCCGAACCTGGACGAGCAAGGTCTAGAGCTACTCGACTACTTGTTGATTTGCGATCCCGTGACTCGTATCTCGGCCAAGGCAGCTCTCAACCACCCTTATTTTGACGAGATTCTGTGAGTATTTGATAACTATGTGTGGAGCAGAGCATCGCTAACGTGTGCGCGATTTAGGGGACGTACCCAATCAGAGCAAGAATGATGGAGACAAGTAATTGGAAGCCAAGCGGCACTGTAAAAACAGGATGCATGCATATGAATGAGTTGTAACATGATGGAATGAGTGAGACGGATGCGGTTGTTTTAGTGAAGCATATGAAGGAGTCAATTCATTGTTTAGCTGTTGATTTTCGGTGCATGAATAGTGAGCCTGCAATGAGATAAAGACTGATGCCTCGTCCAGAACGATGTTTAATTCACAGTATCTTATCGACTATTGGGTCTACCATACTAAACCTTGGCCTTAGTGGTAGCGCCAATGGCAGCACCAGAAGCCGGAATCAAGAAATCACTAGCCTTAACACGCCCATCCGACCCACGAGCTCCCTTCAGCGTCGACGCATCAGTGCTCTTGAAAGCGGCATCATTCCAAGTCTCCTTTCCATCCCAGGAGTTTCCAGAGGCGGAAACCTTGCTGATGAGATCAACCTGCTTGCCCGTGTTGTTCACCGCAATATTCTTGGTCATCTTGGACGAAGAGCTGCGCATGTGGAAGCCAACGTTCCCGTTCTTCCACGCCGTATTGCGATCAAAGGTCAAAGATCCCGGGTTACCATTGTCAATAAAGCCCTTCTGAGCATTCTGAAAGGCAATGCAGTTCTTGACAATGTGGTTCGCAGGGGGATTGTTTGTGATGCCCAGCTTGAACCCATTGCCGTCACCTTCGAACTCGGTAAAGTCCCAGCGGTTGAAACCATTGCCCCAGGCATATACCTCCTCGAGAGTGACAGGTGAGCCGAACATGTACAAGTCCAGGCCATCATCGACGTTATCCCACAGACGCGCGTTACGGAGCACGTTGCCCGTGCCTGAACCCTCCTTGCAGGCAAAACCATCGGCACTCTCACCGTTTTTGCGAGGATCGCGGTTGCGGTAGGAGTCTAGGTTCACGACAACGTTGTTGGATGATGCACCTTCGAGTTGAAAGCCGGTTTCGTAGTTGTCGTGGGTGGAGAGTCCTTCATAGTAATTGTTTGAGGCATCTCGGGCGTATATACCGTAGGGTCCGTTGATGATCCTATGTTATGTGAGAAAATAGACTTGGCAATGTGAGTGGATGGGCTTACTCAAGATTGTAGAAAGACCACCACTCTGCGTTCTGGATGTGGAATACGCCTCGCTCCGCATTGGGGAGTGACTCTCCAAGGGCCTTGGGGGTTCTGTTACATGTTAGATACTTATTCTCGCCAAATAGAGCACGGCTTACCCAGGCATGTTTTCTCCATCAATGATGACCTTTTCGTCCTGGTAAGGCTTCACAGTGATGGGACTGCCCTTTGCACCATTGGTCTTGACCTGAATGTTCTTAGATGGAGCATATGTGCCTTTTCGAAGATAGATAATGTCGCCAGCTTTAGCAGCGTCCACGGCAGATTGGATCGATCCATAAGGCGCCGCAAGTGTACCAGAACCGGTACCTGTTGGAGAGACAAAAATGTCTTTGGCACTGGCACCCACCACGAAGGCGAGGATAGTCGGAGTAAGCTTAATTAAAAGCATATTTGCAGAATTGGCTATTCACTGAGGTATCTCATAGTAATTCATCGTCTCTTCGCAGCCTCTTATATGATGTTTTGAAACATGTCTAATTTCCTAAATGGGACAGGGAGCACTCCATCCGCAGGGAATATACTGTTTCCACCAATAGGCTTACGATGGCATGTCTTTGGGAACCGTGCTTCCAATGGTCAACCCTCGAACTGTTACATTCGGAGTGGCATTGGGGGCATTTATTGAATGAGATTGGGGGGCATTACGATGTCAAATTGCGGGAGGCTTGGCTGGACACTTCGGACTGCAATCTGCCGAAGCGGTGTAAGTCAACACCATGTTGTTCCTCGTATCCATCAAGTACCGCTGACGGACAATTTTGATACCATATTATCACGGAATGATCGGATCCGTAGCCTCCTTTGTGTTCAATACTCGTATCGTATACCGCCCAATTGAAGCTAAGGCATCGTCTTTATGGTAGCGCTGTCTAAACTAGTGGCTACGAATACAGTACTTTTCCGTCGAATGGTTGATTGAAGAATCAGGTCTCACGTGAGAAAAGCGCCTCAAACTCTACGTTTAGACTGGAGTCTGAACCATTACTGATCACAGCAAGTTGCCGTCTTAGGTAAGAAGCGTCAGCTGAGCAGCGGGCCTCTTTCCAGCTTCAAAAACACTGCAACGTCATCGTGATTAAATCAACAACAGCCCGCCTACTACTGACTGATCAATATAAAAGCGAGCTGAAGGTCTTGGCAATATTCTTAATCCTCAAACACTTTGTCAAGAAACCAAGTGAGAAGTAAGGTGTATAGCGATATTAGCGAACCACGATGGGTGAGTTGACATCTACCCCTCACCTGACCCTACGGCTGACGCCAACAGCCAACGAGAAGAACAACCAAGTTCTCAGCTACGAAGCTGGCGAGATTAAAGCCAAAGCAGCTTTCGTCGCCGAGATCCTGATAACTGCCCGCGTCGGACTCCAGGATGTTTGGCACAGCCAGTATCAGGGCTCGCAGGTTATGGGGAAGCGCCCAGGAATGTATATCAAGTATTTGCCCACAAAGTACCATCCGATCAACGGTAACATGCTGACCGGCGGGTCTTACCTTTTCGATACTATGGACAACGTGAAGAAGTTCGAAGATTGGACCACAAACGATTTCAAAGTCGGCGATCCGGAAACCACGTACTGGAAACAGCCTCTGTTCACGTCCGTCAACTCATGGACTTGGAAAGTCATCGGCGCGCACAACTTTACGCCTGTCGAAGACCATGCTATCGGCCGTTGGCAGCGCTGGTCTTATCATCATGTCGGCGTTGGAGATATTCTGACACAGCTGTATCCAGTTCTGAAAGATGCAGCTGAGAAGAGGGGAGCTGGATCATTCTGGCTGCTGCACCGACCTGAGGATAAGATGATTGGGGTACAAATGAGTTTCCCTAAGCCGGAAGAGAGCGGAGATGAAGCTCTTCTCCAGGAGGTTGAAGCTGTTGCTGGGGAGAAGTCTGTGGCGGGTGTTTTTCCTGATGCCCTTGAGGCAGAAGTACTTATGGACTCGACATGTGCATATTTTGCAGTTTGGAAGCCAATGGATGAGAATGCGAATGGTGTGACGGTCGCATGTCCTAACTTCCCTCATCTTACTGGTGAGAAGGCTTAGGCCGGCATCAGGGTGTCAGAAGGATTGGCCTCCAAAAGGCATAAGAGATGGAATAATTTGGTCACTTTATGCTAGCTTATTTATGCTAGCTTAGACTAACACTTAGGCTACTTTATTATAGAGCCTAAGCCTTAGAGGACAATTCTTCTGTTACCCACCTGGGCGGTAACGACTTTCACAGAGAATGTATGATATAGTCATTTGAATACACGCTTTTGATTTTACTCTCTATCTAATCCAACAATGCCTTCTTGACTTCTTCCACCTCCTCTGAAGTACCACAAACCAAACCAGCCCTATCATCACAGCCCTTCAAGCTGATATCGAATATCCTTGATCCAGTAGCGGGATCAATAGCCTGTCCACCTGCACACTCAATAACAAGTGCCACAGGCAACAGCTCGTAGTACTTTCGCAACTTGGCCTTGCTCACGGAAGTCACAGGAGAAATGTAAACACCATGTCCCTTGACAAGAGCGTGATACACGTCGGGAATAAGACCACCTGAATATCGTAGGGTGTACTTATCGGTGATGAACTTAGAGACCAGGCTCATGTACTTGTCGCTCTCGGCGGCAGCGCGTAAGTTGGCAGGGGCGAAGTAACGTGTTTTGAAGGGAGGTTGAGCGAAGCGAAGCTCGGGACGGGCCACGATGAACTTTTGGGCGTTGTTGAGGCTGACTTCGAAGCACACAGGGTCTGAGCCAGGGACGCGAAGAGCGACGACGGCCAGGGTTCGTGGACCAAAAACTCCCAGAATAGATCCGATTTGCTTCTCTGGCGACTGCTCAATAGCAGTAACACCGTCCCAAATTCCAATAATAGTTCCAACAGACCAGTTGGGACCAATGATAGAGCTTCCATCAAGAGGATCGAATCCAATAGTGTACTGCTCCTCATCACTGACAGGCTGCACAGTCTCCCCTTCACGAGCAGGCTTCTCAATAGGATCCTCCTCACTGCTGGCAGTCTTAATCGCAGGAACCTTAGCACACCTATCCCGAATAATGTTCTCCGCCGCAACATCAACGTTCAACTGCTCATCTCCAAAGGCATTTTCGGTGCCCACGATGGAGACATCATATGATCTTCTGAGTTCTTCGCCGATGGCAGAAACGGCGTCAAGAAGCTGTGGGATGACGGATTCGCGAAGAGAAGATCTGTCTCCTTGAGGGAGGACAGTCTTGAGGAATTGGGTCAACTCGAGTTCTGGTTTCGACATTTTGGTGGTGAATTTTTAATGTTGAGATTGAAGAAACTGCCAAGTTGGAATGGAAATTGTAGGTTTGTTATCGGAAGTTGCGTCACACAAATTGACGCAATCGGGTGGTTCACTTTACCCTACATGGTTTAGGCTCTTGTCTTCAACGGCCCGATAAGAGGCGATAAGAGGCGATAAGGATGAGGTCTCCCCATTGACATCATATCATGGCTTGTGTTTCCATTCTTCCATATTCCAATTGGGTCTCCTGGTTAATTAAAGTCCCCGACAAGATCTGGGACGTTCTCTCTGATCATTGGGATCCGAACATCGTATTAAGAAGGTTTTATGAATAAATGGACTGCCAGAATCTGGCCCATATCCCGAGCGCTCAGCTTCCTTCTTGGGCGGTCTTTTACCAAGTTCATGATTTTATAGAGATCATGTATTACCCGACTCCCATGCCTGGAAAAGTCAAGAAGAAGTTGTCTTAGGCTAATTTATCGGGAACTGAAACCTCCGAGCCTATCGGGCCGTACTAAGCGCATCACTAAGCGATCGTATCACTCTGCGCCCCAGTGGAACGTGTGAGACTAAGACAATCACGATGTGTTCAACCGTCCCTGAAGAATATGTCGCAGCCACGCTTTCCACCATCTTCAAATTGTCCCATCACAAGAGATCGCGGTATCGAATTGTCCTGCTGGTAGCTGACATAGCATGGCCGCATGTACCCATCAGTCAAGCTTCATGTTGCACGAGTTTTCTGGAGGCTCATGGCTTGTACGTCCCCTTGCTTCACACCATTTCAAGAATCACTAGACAGTCTACAACTGTGACCTTGAATGCTTTATTCAATCTTGGGCGATAATGATGTCCAAATCTTGTTATAAATATCCAAATCACTCAACATCCATCCTCAGAGTTTGGAAAGGCTATCACAAAAGTCAGATGCAGTTATTGGTATCATATAGTTAGTGTGTATTCTTACGAAGAAGCGACATTCTCACGGGCAACAACAGGGCCCTTGAGAAGCATCGGCTCTCCCTGGTAAAAGTTCGTGATATCCCCAAAGATCTCCTTAGCAACCTCGTTGGCAGCAGCCTTATCAAAAGCCTCAACGCTGTCCCACTCAAGCGTAGCCTGAACCTGATAAGCCTGACCCTCCTGGAAGTTCAAGATATCGTAGTTCTTGAGACCCAAAGGACCCCACTTTCTGTAGGACACTCAGTAATCGTACCAGGCTGACTGTTGGTGACTTACGTTGCGACAAGAGGCATGTGCGTCTTGAGGTAGTAGTCCATGTCAAACGAAGGACCCGAAGGGTAGACAACCAGAACTTGAGCCATTTTGACGGTGGGATATGGGAAGATTTGAGTGCGTACTGTGATTTTTGAGCAACAGCTGAATGGAGGGGTAGAGGTACAGCTTTATATACCGCGGTAGCGGGGTGGACGAGCGGATCAACCGAACTAATCAGCGTGTTGCAATCGATGGACCCTTGATTTTTCTCATGCGATTACTCAGCCTGCATGTTTGCCTTTGGCGTTGATCATCGTTAAAATTGTCTCGAATGCAAAAGCCTACAACCGTTGAGCGGTCAACACCAGCGCTAATGCAGCCATGTATCACTGCCATTGGCTTTGATCGGATCTTTTGGTCAGATGATTCACTGTTGTGCTACCTGCACGACAACTGTCACCTCCGATCTGAC